>RSEF01000007.1:35457126-35476672 GCA_003993805.1 Himantopus leucocephalus | reverse complement strand
TTGACCTGCTGGCCACTCTTCTTTTGATGCAGCCCAGGATACCGTTTGCTTTCTGGGCTGCAAGTGTACATCGCCGGCTCATGTCCAGTTTTTCATCCACAAGTACCCCCAAGTCTTTAGTGTTCTGGCAATTCTTGTTTCTGCTGAGGTGGAGGTTAGGATGGTAAAAAAGCAAATAGATACTATCTGTCTTGTTATTTTGTTCCTTAGGAGCCTAAAGGATGAAGTAACACCTTGTCCATGCAGCAAATTTGGCTAAAATAGCCACTACCAGATAAACTGCTTGGCATATATTCCTGAAAGGCTCCTGGTAATTTAATGTTACACTTCCAAAGCACTATATTTATTTATTCTGGAAAACATATCTGTGTTGTTCTGGAATAGAATGCTTATTTTGACTCTTGCAGAATAGCTGTTACATACTAAGAGAGTAATGATAACCAAGTGCTTTTTATGGATAAATCCTAAATTACATGTAGGCATGTTTGGAGGAGCAAGACAATGAAAGGAGCAAGATGGGAAAGACTGTAGTTTGGTTTGCTTAATTTCATGCCAACTGAGTCACCATAGCATATTCAGAGTGAGGAACAGAAAGGCTAACAGGAAGTATTAATACATCCATGATTATGTGTTTTGATCAGAAACAGATATGCTGAAATTACTTATTGTTAGTGTTGACATCCTGTATAAGATATATCTTCAGCTGTTGGCATATATATGTTTAAATTGTTCCTGATTAGAAACTGTATGGACATTGCAGGAGCACTTTCCAGAGAACAGTTGCTGTTACAAATAATGCCAGTGTTAGAGAATCACTTGTAGCTTTTTTTTGTTATGAAAATAGTGAATGTCATTGTGATTACAAAAACTATAAGCAAGTTTTTTGATTCCTCTAGACTAACAGAAGAATTTTGATGGAGGTCTTAATTTTATTCTAAAGTTACTTTAGATATATATGTAAACTATCTGAAATCTAATATATTTTATCTACGTATTATTGTAGTTTATATCAGGAACTTCAGGAGTTTTATAAACTTCTGTCTCTGAAAGGAAGCATAAATACAAAATTGTCTGTAATGTAGACTTTTGTCTTCCTATTTTTATGTTTGTTTTGTTTTGATGTTCAGTCAAATGAATCATCCATGTGGACATCTGTAAATTCCGGGACAGTTGCAACTAGGGTGACATTTATGACCAACCTATGCTATGAATACTTAAAAGTATTCACAGAAATCCCATCTGAATGTCAGCTAGGATAAATCCAAGGATTCTCTGCTAAAGCCCCTGATGTTCTGGGGAATCATGGTATCTAGAATTCATGGAGTCATCAATGATTTCAGTGGACCACAGAACATTCCCTAGCAGCAGAAATAGCTGATAGTGTTGTGCTACTGTTATGTTTAAGATACCTAGTAAGTCCTCTGAGGTAAGAGCCACATGATGCAGTTAAATTGCTCTTGAACCCTGTGGCTGGCCTGGTGACCATGAGGAGCACAGCAGATGTGCCTGCAGCATAGTAGAAATGAAACAAGGGGGCCTGTGTTCCTTTTTGTGTCCAAGGCCAGGCATAAAGTAGAAGCTGGGGGTTTTTGTTGCATCATTCTCTTAATGTGGTAACAAGATTACTGGCAGAAAGATGAGCTCATTTGAAAAGAGAACACATGATTTGCACCGTGTTTTCAATGTCAAATTCCCAGGATGCCTTTCAAGGGTTACCTGAGCATGTAAGACATAAAAGAAAAAGTTCTGCCCAGAGCTACGGAGTCCTACAACTGGTTCAGGTCTTGTCCAAATACAGTGTGTTGTGGAAAGTACCGAGTCCTTGTTCAAGGATCTTACTGAGTGTAGTGTGAAACAGTGAAGGTGATTGAGAGTTGGTACATGAAGCAACTCAGTCCCATTCCAGGCTACCTAGTCATTTGTAGACTTCACTGTTCTTCACTAGTGATTCTCCTCTTAGATGGTACAATAGCAGGATTGTGCTATGCCAGAGAAGAAAGTGTAGGGCAAAATTTCTAGAAAAGCAGCAAATTTTGGATTGCCATCAGGCAATCCACTGGGTTCAGACACCCCCTCTTATTCAGAGTATCTGAACAAGATCTATGTCTTTGTGAAGGCACAAAAGGCCTTTGTTTATGACCATGTGCACCCAGAGTGTTTGGTGAACAGCATTGTAGCAATAGCATATCATAGATATAGAATAGGACAGTGCTGGCTTCAGGACTGTGCTGAGACATGATCTGTAGTGAGGGGTAGTGATAGGAAATGGGAATAAATTAAGAAAACACCCATCAATCTGCTATTTTATGATTCTGGAATTGCTGTATTCCTGGTCTGAGTCATAGATACAGAAGTAAAAGCAGGGAATTATTCCAGAAAAAAGTCCTATGCTGAGCTCCTCTTTTACCCACAGCTCTTCAAACTGCTTAACTGATTTGACTATTCAAAGAAAACACTCCCAAACTGATTTTGAGGTAATGTCAAAAAGAATAAGTCATATTTTTTGCCATGCAAGTTCTGATTCTGAATAACTGTAAGCCCTCGGGGCTGGAGAGGCATACCTGGGCACTATGGTTGACTAGGAGTAGCACTGTGTTGATATTTAGAAATGGTCAAGTTTAATACACGTAATGGATATGTCTATAGCTTTAGGCACATCACATGCCTCTGTACGTATGAGTTTCCCCATCTGAAGATATCATGATGTTGTGTAGAAGGGATATATACTCTACTTTGTCAGAATTATTTAGCAGACATACCACCAAAGCAGTGTCTGTTCTAATGATCAGTTTTCAAGGCCTTTTTCCTTCTTGCCTTCCTCCCTGTCTTCAACCCTTCTTTCTTCCTTTCTTTTTCTTAAGAAGTTTTGCCACAGGCCCATGGAAATATTTTTCTATTGGTTAAACAAAAGGGCATCAACAAACAGAACTTCAGGCACATCAGTTCCATTGGTTGCCCTGTTTGCCTTGGGTGTAATTAAATAACTGAAATTATTCAAGCTCAAGAAATGGCACTAGTTTTGTGTGTGTTTAAACATTTCCAGAGTTTGTTGCAAAGCCTCTATAAAGGAGGAACAAAAAGGCTTAAAGTTCAGCTTAGTTTCTATAGTGACCTACGTAAAGAGGAAGGAATTAACCCTATGTATTAATACCATAATTGACCACACGTGCACACAGATTGCAGGGCTCCTAATTGAGAGCAGACACTAACTGCTGTTCTTTAGAATGAATTATTTTATTCCAGAGGGACAGAGAACCATTTCTAGTCTGGCTTCATACCATGGGGAGTGGTGAATGGGTGGTGTAAGAAAATACAAAAATTCTAGGACAGTGTTTGCTTGTACAGGAGGTAAGGTAAGAAGGCAGCAGACAATATCTGTGCATGAACCTTTTATGACCAGGGCATTGCTCCCATTATTGTTTAGTCAGTCTGTTGGGAAGATGGGCGAATGGGAAATGAGACCATTTTCTTTCTCTCCAGGGTTCTCTTTCAGGTTTCACTGCAAGCCGAGTGTGAAACTGGATAACATGGAGATTAGCAAAAAGAGACAAGGAGTATATCACTGCTTTTCAATATGTCATCAGTGATCCAATAATAAACAAAATAAAGATTAAAACAAAGCAGTTTTACAAGGCACTAGGGTTTTTTTGGCAACCTGGATCCATACAGAGTTAGTCTTAGTTAGTCTTAGGTGTCTTTTTTTTTTTTTTTAATAATACACTAAAGAAGCCAACGTTTTATAGCTATTAAAGAAGAAAGCTATCTTTAGCACCTATAGCAACAGACTAGGTGTGGGGGGTAAGCATTCCCACTGAAAATCATTTTGGGGTAGTAAAGGACAAAGAAATCACCATGACAGTCAATGTGAAACTAAAAACCACTACTGCAATCTCTTGGCATGCATGACCCAGGAGAAAGAATGCGAATTTTTAATTAATATGTAAATTGTTAAAGCAACTGAAAAGTTAAAAAACTTGTTAAAGGGAACCCTAAAAATGAATCAATGGTCAGAGAAACATGCCTGACACTGAGAAGCTTAAAACGTACAGTCTGTACACGTATATAAAAAATAAAAATGAGAAGTGCTACCTTATAAGTGTAAGTACCTTCATAAGGAGAAAATACCAGGTTCACTCTGTAAAGTAGCTGAGAATGACATAACAAGAAGCAGTGGCTGGGAGTTTAAGCCAATGTTAATTTTAAACACAAAAAGTCGTATTTTCTGTAACAGTGACATTGAGTAACTGGGGAACAAATTTCCTCAAGAAATGGTAAATTTTTCATCTCCAATACTTTTGAAGACAAGCTCTATCTAGACATAATTAACAAAATCCCTGATACGTGGAGAATTGTAGGTGTCTGAGATATATGGAAGGTCAGACTAGACGATTTTAGGGTTGCTTCTGCCCTTAAATTCTAATAATTGCCTTTATTTCAAACAAGTAGCGAACACAAACTCTGTCTAGGTGGGAAAAGGAATGGGGGAGAAGGGTAGGGAGAAAAAAGGAAGGCAGGAACAGCTACACTTAACCAAGATCACAACTTATCATGTAAGAACATCACCTTTTGCCAAAATGGTAATGGAGAGATAAAGCCGATTTAGTCCTTGTCATTCCTTCTTCCCAGAGGTGGAGAATATCCTATATTCTGTGTAGGCTGTCAATACTATGCTAATCAGCTGGAGATCTGTTAAGTCAGTAAGAAAAACATCTGTGCTTCATCAAACTGTTCTTTCTATGCTGCAGCCAAAACTGTTTTAATCTTTGTGCTACCACTGCAGTGTATCCTCCTTTGTTTTATAAAATGGAGCACAGTTCATTTAACTCTAAACTAGACACCTATATGTGGCCAGAAGAACCACACCTTGACCTCCATTTGCTGAAGTAACAATGGTTAATGATAATCTAGAAATCTAGTTTATCTACACCTAATCTACACGTAAGGTACAGTTTTATAGAAGACATCTGACATTAGTTCAGATGAAACCAAGGTTTAGTTTCTTACCTGGTGTGTTAACTCAGGTATGACCACAGATTGTCAGTCATATGAGGTGTTTTGCTTATATTTTGATTCTTTGAATTACTTATGTTTACTTTGCTGGCTCGATAATCACATGTGAAGTTGCTTCCTATAAGATGGCACCAAATAGTGATAGCCTACATATTAAAAAGAGAACAAATGAAGAATTTCTTGTCTCTGTTCAGACAGTATATTGTGCAAAAATTGGTTGCATAGTGCACATCTGGTTGAAATACACATCATCACAGGCCTCTGTCCTAACTATTTCTGGATATTTAGTGGATTATAATACCACCTTAAGGTTCAGTGGCTGGGGCTAAGACAATTAGTGTCTGCTGTCCCATAACTCTTACATGATCCTTTACCTCAGATATTAAAAGTATTTGCCTTGAAAGTTACAGAATTTAAGTTTCTAGGTACAACTCTGTGTATGACAGACAGAGAACATCCTGTATTTTATGAGAGAGTGGACTCACTACTGCAGGACTCACCAATTGAAATAACTCTCATTCAGGATAAAGTGGAAGCTAATTTTAGATAAGATTTGTAGTTTTTGATCTATAATATTTGACAATTTTCCCTTTTCTAGCAGTGTTATTTTGATGTGATCTGCTGCTGTGACTGAGGATGGGGTTCCACACCTGCAGAGCACACACCAAAAGAAGGCTGCTGCGCTGCCAGGGCCCTGTGGCATGCCACTCATCACTGGTTTTCGCTTGGACATCGAGCCGTTGACTGCAACTCTTTGAGTGAAACCGTCCAGCCAGTTCCTTATCCACTGAGCGGTCCATCCATCAAATCCATGTCACTCCAATTTAGAGACCAGGATGTTGTGTAGGACAGTGTCAAATGCTTTGCACAAGTCCAGGTAGATGATATCAGTTGCTCTTCCCTTATCCACCAACGCTGTAACGCTGTCAAAGAAGGCCAACAAATTTTTCAGGCATGACTTGCCCTTAGTGAAGCCATGTTGGCTGTCACCAAATACCTCCTTATTTTCCATGTGTCTTAGCACAGTTTCCAGGAGGATTTGGTCCATGATCTTGTTGCGCACAGAGGTGAGACTGACTGGCCTGTAATTCCCCGGGTCTTCCTTTTTTCCTTTTTTGAAAATGGGAGTTATGTTTCCCCTTTTCCAGTCGGCAGGAACCTCACCAGACTGCCACGACTTCTAAAATATGATGGATAGTGGCTTGTCAACTTCATCCCCCACTTCCCTCAGGACCCACACTTATATCTTATCAGGTCCTTATAGACTTGTGCACCTTCAGGTTCCTTAGATGGTCTCAAACCTGGCCTCCTCCTACAGTGGGTGGTTCCTCATTCTCCCAATCCCTGCCTTTGCCTTCTGTGACTTGTGTGCTGTGGCTAGACCCCTTGCAGGTGAATACCAAGGCAAAAAAGTCATTGAGTACCTCAGCCTTGTCCACGTCCAGGTGACCAGGTCTCCTCTTTCCTTTTGGAGAGGTCCCACATTTTCCCTAGTCTTCCTTTCATCACCAACATACCTATAGAAGCCTTTGTTATTGCCCCTGACATCCCTGGCCAGACATAACTCTATCTGGGCTTTAGCTCTCCTAACGTGATGCTTGGCTGCTTGGACAGTTTCTCTGTATTCCTCCCAGGCTACCTGTCCTTGCTTCCACCCTCTGTGGGCTTCCTTTTTCTGTTTGAGATTGTCCAGGAGCTCTTTGCTCGTCGATGCAGGCCTCCTAATGTTTTTGCCTGACTTTCTCTTTGTTGGGATGCATCGCTTCTGAGCTTAGAGGAGGTGATCCTTGAATACTAACCAGGTTCCTTGGGCCCCTCTTCCCTCCAGGGCTTTATCCTATGGTACTCTAACAAGCAGATCCCTGAGTCTGCTCTCCTGAAGTCCAGGGTTAGTGATCTTACTGTGCACCCTCCTTGCCGCCTTAAGGATCTTGAACTCCACCATCTCATGGTTGCTACAGCCAAGGCTGCCCTTGAGCTTCACATTCCCCACCAGCCCCTCCTTGTTGATGATAACAAGGTCCAGCATGGCACCTCTCCTCGTTGGCTCCTGTACCACTTGGAGAAGGAAGTTATCATCAACCATTCCAAGAACCTCCTGGATTGCTTATGCCCTGCTATGTTGTCCCTCCAACAGATATTGGGGTGGTTGAAGTGCCCCATGAGGACCTGGCCTTGTGAATGTGAGGCTGCTTATATCTGTCTATAGAGGGTCTCTTCCGCTTGGTCTTCCTGGTCAGGTGGCCTGTAGCAGATGCCCACTGTAACATCACCTGTTTCTGTCCTCCCTTTAATCCTGACCCATAAGCTCTCGGTCAGCTTCTCATCCATCCTCAGGTGGAGCTCCATGCACTCCAGCTGGTCCTTGACATAGAGGGTGATACCCCCTCCTTTTCTGCTCTGCCTGGTCCTTCCTGAAGAGCCTGTATCCTGCCATTCCAACACTCCCATCATAGGAGCCATCCCACCACATCTCAGTGATGCCAATAAGATCATAGCCCTGCAGGTGTGTGCACGTCTCTAACTCCTCCTGCTTATTCTCCATGCTAAATGCATCTACATAGAGGCTTTTAAGTTGGGCCCTGATGAAGCTAACTTACTGGCTGGAGTGGCTAGTATTCCTTGGTGTATTATAGCCTCGATGTGTAATAGATCAAAAATAAGGAACACAATAGAACAAGAAAGATTTTTCCCTCTGGGAAACATTTCATGTAGGAATGGTTGTGGCACGTCTGTTGCCTAGGATTTATTCTGCTTTTTGAGCAAGTTTGTGCATCTGTAGTGACGTCTGTGCTGCCTCAGTTGCATTTAAAGCTAGCTGAGGTAAATAAGCGCGAAGACACAGCAGTGACATCAGTTTAAAATCCTCTAGCAGGATAACATTTTCAGTTGCTGAGAGAGAAAACCAGCTGTATTTGCTGTCAGCTTAATAGTTCAGGTGTTTGAAAGTGCAGTGCACACAGAGCAGAGATGTGGAAGTGCTAGAACTATGCAGCCTGTATTCAGAGCCATAATGCATTTTTAAGATTGTTTATTTTGTATCACCACTGAAAGCCAGAATGCCAGTTCCTGGCATTGATTTGAACACTTCTGTGATGTGTAAGAAAGAGGGCTCATGCATCAGTTCCCTTCAGGAAATGGCTAAACACATTAATTCCTTGCTTTTGGCATGTCCGCACTCTCTTTCACTAAGGGAATACAAAAACCCAAGGGTCTCACCAGGATCACAGTTGATCGCAAACTAATATATATTCGGCATGGATAATCAGGGAAGTAGGATTCTGACACAAATTAGTGTAACCGTACCCCAGAATCTCTGAGGGATTGGCCTAGATGAGTTTTCTTTTGGATAGAATCAGACTTCTTAACTCTGTACTAGAAACATGACTCTGATGCAGCAAATGTAAATTTTCTCATGGGCGTTTCAGACCTCTGGTTTGAGCACAAGAGTTCTAATTTCAGAACTGCTGGGTTTTTTCCAATTGTTGTAAATCTATTCAGAATAAATTGTCACACAATTGTTAAATAATGCATCTAATAAATCAGGAAAGCTTTATATTTGCTAACATGTAACCATCTCAAGTTAAGAAAATAAAAACCAGTTCATGTTGTGCTGTTATTGCTTCTGCAGCAGAAATCTGTTTCAAGGAAAAGCATCAGTCCAGCAAGTATGTAGGACATGGATACCAGAACTTTCCTATGTTACAAATACAGATGAAATAATTTTCTGTTTTGACCGAGCATTTTAAACAATGATTATCTTCATATCCAGCTGATCTAATTTTCAGGAAAGCTAAACTCCTATGAATTCTGATGGGGAGCTTAACCATAGAGCAATAGATATCACCCACACAGAACGCTTTTTGCTGTTTACAAGGAGGACATGTCTGCTAACCATAACTCATCATATTGTGAGCCAGTGGAGAGAAGTTAGGCAGCAGCTGATGCATATCATCTTTAGATTGAATCAGCTGTCTCACTCCCTTCTGCTGCTGCCTGGGAAGTTTCATTGTGACTTCAGAATCTTGAGAACAAGACCTCATTTACGTATGTGAATTTTTTAGTTATGGAAGAATATAACTTGTTTTATCCAAAGGTGGCAGGATTTTTGCAGTGAGAGAGGAACCTCACCAAAAACTCTTTCCAAAGTGTCCTTGAGTGCCTCAGAACGCAAATCATTGTGTACAGCAAGATATTCTTTTCTTCCAAGGTGAATCATTGTGTCCCAGATCTTCTTGGGCAAAACTTGCTTTTTAGCTACCAGTCATCTTTTCGTGCAAATGGCTTAAGACTGAGCAGCACACACTGCCTCCACCCAAGCTGTGCAAATAAAAATAGAGAAGATTCATCTTAACGAAACACACAAACAACAGCCTATGGACACCTGCATAGTCTTTGTAACAGTTCTTGCAAGCCAGACAGTCATCTTTCTGTCAGAGAATATAACATTTCAGCAGGTGCCTCTTGTTGAAAAGTTAGTTATGAACATAAAATGATACTGAACATGAAAACCTGAATGGACTGCAAGAAGTAACACATTGACTTGGCTCTTGTTTGACTAAAATTGGTTCTGGAGGGCACAATACATAACTATCTGGGTATGATATTTGTAATACTCAGGGCAAGAGTTTGTACTGTGGGGTTCAGGAGCCAAAGGTATGGCACAGTTAAGGAAAATGTAATAAAATCTGGCAGAAGAAGAAGGCTGCATTTTTTTTTCTATTACTAGAGCTCTGTTAGCTGATAAAGTAGCATCTTCAAATGAAGTAAGTGAGACTTATTGTCTGATCTAGGGTGGAGTCAAGCCTGGGAATAAGAACAAGATATCTAGTTTTATGGACAAAATGTCTGACATTTAGAGGTAGCAGCTGCATTCCACAGTTGTAAAACTGGCCTCATAAAGCCTGTGCATGTTTTATACTTCGGGTCTGATTTACACCCAGATGTCAATGGCTTAGCCAAAGATGGAATTTTAGATGGGGTTTCGTTGATGTTTGTAGCTGTTTGAACTAAAACCTAGTTCAAATGGTTTGTATTTAATTGAGGTTGCCACATATATATCTTCTCTAAACAGACATGTACTGAACAATTCTTATCTCGAGTTCAAGCAGAGATGAATGTCATCAGGCCCTTTCTGTTTTACACTCAGATCTCTGCTGCTACCTTGTGGTCATTTACTTTCACTGCAGTAGAATGGTTGCATCCTCACAAGACTAGGATCTTCCTGGTAACAATCAAGATTGAGAGTTTCAAGTTTAGAGGAGCATTTGAGGTAATCATCTGAGGTAGGCCTTTTTGTGCCCAGTCATGCTACACATTTCCCAGTGCAACAAATTATTTGCATGTTTTGTGCGTTAAAAAATAAAATAGACTAGATTATTGTTCCTGTCTCAGACCAAATTAATTACATTTATTTCCAAAAAATAAATCACCCCCAAACCTAAATCTTGAGCCTTTGCAAGGAAAATTATATGCAAGATTCCTTTTCGGGTGGTTAGCAAATTTAGGTAGTTTTTTTTTTATTAGAATAATTCTCAATTTTTTTTTTTTTTTTTTTTTTTTTTTNCAGGTTTTCCATTCAGGCCAAAAAGTCATTGAATCTGCCCACCTGTGTTACCTTGGATGTCTTTTCTGCACCTTTAGCTTGGAGGCAACCTCATCCATGCAGCCTTCCCAGCTCAGTGGGAAGAAAGAAGTACAAGTTTTGTGCAAAATAAATGTACTTCTGTGAAACTCTCAAGTTTTGGCGTCCTGAAAAGTTCACATCCATTTGTCTATATCTGATACCTTTTCCATCTGGCATCAGATTTGCTGCCATTTCAACGTTGGGCTTGTTTACTTAGGGACAGTATCACTAAAACTTTGTGGGGGTGGGGGTGGAAAGAAACAAACAAACAAAAAAAACCCCAAACAAATGAAAGCACTGCGAAAATAAGTTGATCAATATATGTATCCTGCTGCTCTTCTCCCAGAAAAATCCACCCTGCTCAGCTCTGTGTCCTAGACAAAGTTATATGTTTATGTTTTGTAGGAATAATGAAACAATACGAAGCCTTTATGCTGGTATGTGCTTCCAGGAGAAGTGACAGAACACCATTGCTCAAGTCATTTAATATGAATAATTGTCGAGTAACACAGTCAATCAAACATGTCTGGGAAGAATGAGAATAAGTCTAGTGAGGCATGAGCTGAGATTAATTCCTCTCTTGAAAGGTAGGAAGGACACAAAAGCACGGAGTTTCTCCCTCTTCTCTTCCTCCATTGACTGGAACTTCACTACAGATTAGTAAGAGTATTTTAGAGCATGGAAGTACCAGGCAAGTGGTACTTTGATAGTCTTCATTATATTTTTAATCAAAATATGTTAAATGTTTCTTTACTGAAATTATAATTTTTTAGCCATTCTCAAAATACGTTTTTTGTTACCTGGAAAAAATTATTGGTTTAGAGAGAAGATTCAAGGGAAAAAAAAAAAAAGGAAATTTAATCTAGTTCCATTATACAAATATTTAGATGGGAAGGGTACTCTGGTCTAGTCCAAACTCTTGCTTGCACAGGATTGACTCCAAAGCCAGATCAGGCTGTTCAGGTGAATTCTGAATATCTCACAGTATCTAGATTCCCCAAGGATCTCTGGGTACCTTTTCTAGTGCTGAGCCTGAAAGACCCTCAGGAGAATGTTTTCCTTATGTCTTACCAGAATTTCCCTTTATGCAACCTGTTCTTATCGCCTCTCTCTTTCACTGTGTTGTTCTGAGAAGAGTTTGAATCCTCCTTTTTCTCCTCCCTCCACGGGTATTGGAAGATAGCAATTATACCTCCCCCAGGCTTCTCCAACCTGAACAAACTAGCCATCCTCAATCTCTCCTCATATATCATGTGCTCCAGCACCCTAAGCATCATAGCGATTGTTAACTGTACTCACTCCACTTCATCGTTGTCTCTCTTGTACTGCAGAGCTCAACCAAAGGCTTTTTTCTGGATGCAACCTCATCTGTGCTGAGGCAAATAATTACTTCTCTTGCCCTGATGTCTATGCTTTTCCTAATACATCACACTAAGTAGATAAATAGCTTTATCACAAAGGCACACTACACTACTGATGTACATTCACGTTGGAAGTCTTCCTGCAGTGCTGTCCCCTAGTCAGTCCCTGGCCTGAAGTGAGTCATAAGTTAGTTCCATTCCAGGTGTGAGACTTAGCCTTGAACTCCTGAATGGCAGATTTTTAGTTTCCCTTCTATTTTTTTTTTCCCAAACCATTATTCAGACTTGTAACAATAAATAGGAAGAAATAATTCTCACTTAAAATGCTTCAAAATTGTTCACTTCATTGAGTAAGTGGATTATTTCTACCTAGTTATCTAAAGCAGAGAGGATAATATTTAATTCAAGCTTGTCTTTTTCTTTGTGTTTGAAGATTACCTCAACAAGAACAGTCATATTTAGGCTGTTAGGCTAGTTAGCCTGTCTGGAAAAGTTAGACCACCATGTCAAAGGGAAGGCAAATTGTGAAAATGGACTATTTAGCATGTAAGTAATAAACAGGCCACTTGCTTTCATAGCATACATACTGCTCAGAGAAAGAAGCAGCAAGAAATCCTGTCATCAGCAGAACAGCTTTTCTGAACAGTAGCACATCTAAAGATTGATCAAGTCATTTTCCTTGCTCACTGGAGGGTGAAAATTCTCACCAGCCTTTCCACTGCTTCTAAAATGACTCTGGGAATAGAAACCCTGAAGAACCTAGCTCATAAACCATGTGTTTTTACCTTTTCTAATCATGGGCTTCTATTTCCCTGTGGATAGATTAATACCTTTGGAGCAAACTTTAGCATGCTAAAAATAAGCTTCCATAATAAAAGAAAGAAACTTCTTATTCCTGGACACTTTACGGGTAGTGCGTCAACACACACACACTCTGCCAGAGTCCTGTTAGACAAGTTCATCACATCCATATAACTATCCAGCCTTAAGTGCACATATCCAATCACGTGATGAGCACCTGCTTTAAAAATTATTCCAAATAATATAGAATATATTTTACAGAAGTTTCATTAATGTTTTAATTAAGGGGTATTACATTTACTGCATCTTCACAAATTTTTAATGGCAAGCTTTAAAAATTCATTTTAGGCATTTTAACATCATGAACAACCTGCTGAGAATAAAAGAGAGCATGTTAGGCACAGGTAAAACCAGTATTAAGACAAATGTAGAGCTATACAGACAGTGATTTTATCCTTAAAGATAAAGCAATAGAAATTGTTTAGGGTGGCCTGAAAGAACACAGAGAACTAAAGGAAACAATTAGGCAAACCCAGAAGATTCAGGTAGGATGATAAGAGATTCTTCTGCACAATTACAGCTCTGTCAGGCTATGAAACGATCACCTTAAGCACAGAAGCCCAAGCATTTGGGATCTAAATAATTTAGACTTCAGAAACAGCAGAAAGTGTGATTTTGGACTATCCAGGGTAGATCACAATGAAATGACATTCCAGACTTTCATGTACATTTTCTTCTGAGACAAATTCTTTGTTTCAAGCTTGACTTTTGACCATTTTTTTATTTCCTGCAACTCCATTTTCAAATATTTTATTATTCTGTAATCAACTTCCAGTTTCTTTCCTTATCTTATATATAGTTCAGACTTAATCTTTCATAAAGACATTAAATCCACTTTAACCTCAGAGATTTACTAGTTCCATTTCTAATTGATGGGTCTGAATTAGATTCAGGCCTCCCACCTTATACTCTGGCTATTGGGGGACAGAAGAACCTGAACAATCCCCTTTGGAGGTAGCAACTTTTTTCTTAAGTATGGCAAAGCAGACCATCTGTTGCGTGGGTATAGAGAATATTAGCTAGAGAGGAAAGCTTTTTCTTCTCATTATCTTTGTGTCTTCACAGAAATTTGCAGATTATGTGATCCGTTGTGAAGATTGGGAATTGATTTTCAGGAGGTGAATTAGTTTTGGACTCTATTAGTTTTGCAGAGATTTTACAATGTTCTCACAAACTTCTTAGAGTCAATTATGGAGAGAGTGTAAAAGCAACCCGAACAGCAGAGCCAGCTGGCTCTTGTCAGCTCTCTAATTTCTCACTCTCACCTTTTAGATGTGTAGTAACCTACGGTGTTCCTTGGGTCATCTCCCTCACTTGGATTTCAGCCAGCAACCTCACAGTGTTTCATGTGCTCAAGTCTTGTTCTACACAGTGCATCCGCTGTATATGTGCACCTGGGATAGGAGAATGGTTTGGATACTTCCCTGACCAGAAACTGTCCAGAGCAGATTCTACATGGTGAACAGCTACTGTATGGTGACTCACTCTTAGGACTTCCATTCTCCTTTTGTAGATTGACCATACTCCTTTTAGATATATTTTATTTTGAACTGCTGAACTCCAATTGAGAACCCAGGAGACTGGAATCTCTCCCCTAAATAAACACTGCACAGAGAGACAATGCAGATTTCCAGCCTACCAACTCCTTTGCAAACATTCAAGTTCAACATCTTTAGTTCATTCTTGACTTTCTCTAGGAGTAACAACTGACAGGAAGGGATGGTGATTGTGAAGGCTTCATCAGTTTTCCTGAGGAACCTGCTAAACTGAGGAACATTCAAAGATTTTGTAATGAAAAATGTCACCTGTCACCTGCCTTGTGTGAACAAACTGTTCCTTCTACAGTTAGCTCAGGCAACGAACTACAGGTTGAAGGGGAATCCTAAAATTGCGTTTCATGGGAGAACTGTTTCTTTTTCAGTCTCTGCATATCTTGGATGCCTTCTGCAGCTGCAATCTCAGTCATCTTGACTCATTGAAAAATGAAAGCTACTTGTTTGTTGAACTATTATTCCATGCTGCTCCTGAAAGAGAGAGATAGTTTCCGTCATCTACATTGCTGCCTATTCCTAACCATTGAAGATACCATAGTCTGTATGGATAGAGTAAAGATTTCAGAGCAGTCTTCTTTTCTATGAAGTGCATGGAAACCAAGGAGAAAGGTATGAAGGGAACATACAAGACTTGGTGGAAGGGTTTCTCCCATCTTTTTCTGGGGTACTTATGGAGGATCAGGGCCCACTTTCCACAATTGATTTAGGGTATATGATAAGCTTTATGTCTTCTTTCAATGTTTTACTGAGATTAGCATCCAAATACTCATACATAATACCTTTGTTTCCTTGTGCATTGAGAGGCAGCGAAACAGAGATCCTGGATTGTAACTGCAGATGTTTATATTACCCACTGAACCATTAAGAAACTGTTACAACCATTTTATCTTCCCTATCATTTTAATAAATCAGGTATTGCGATGCTGGCAAAGATGAGTAGCTTACAGCACTGCCTAGTGTTATGCAGTGCCAGTGAATGCTGAACAAGTCTCGACCTATATTCAAGCATACTCCAGTCCTCTTCTGCGTCCTTTCTGCTCTTTCTTTCCTGGTTTCTGCATGCCTTCTTGCAGATGCAGGTCAACAGAGAGACATAGCCTTTTCCTAATTTAGTTCTTCAGCCTTGTATAGCTGTGGTGTAATATGTGTTAGCAAGATTCTCTGTTACCCCAGTCTTGCCCTTTCAGCAGGTTCGTCAGTAACTTCAGGCTTGACTTCTCATTTTCTTAAGCAGAGCCTGCCCCATTAAAAGCAGGCGGAGTGGTTTTGATTCTCTCCTTATGAAAAGCATGATGCTGCATGTTGTTAGTACATTTCCTTAGGGTATCACCTTATTTTACTTACATTAATAAGCTGAGGAAGAAGAAGCTTCTTTCTTTTTTTTTTTTCATTTTGGCAGATTAAGCTGGCTGGATACATACAGACAGAACCCCTGTGGCTCTCGCATCAGAGATAATTACAATGGGCAGGCAGCCAACCTTTATTTTTCTTAAAAATTATTTATTTCTGTTAACAATGATGTCTTTATTTCCAAACTTTCCAGAGGGATCATTATGTATTGTATTCAGCTGAAGCTCCCATGCTGGCATGGAGCAAGATGAAAGGTTTGAATATTTAATTAGGATTCTTTTTCTACCCGAGTTTCCTGGTTAGAGCTGAGGGCTGAGAGTCAAAGAGACAGTTTTGTGTTCTGCAAGTGCATTTCCATCTGTCAGAAAGAAAGGATTTGGTTACTGAATTTTGTATTATGACAAGAATCAATGATCCAGCCTACTTGAGACTGGCTGATGGGCTTGAAATGGGAACAGAAATCCATACATAATGCAGGGAATATGTGCAATTTCTGCATGGATCTCAGATGTCGCCTGCTAGAAAATGCTGACGCCTGGCAGTGTAAGATTTGAAGGTAATTTGACACCTTGCACAAAGTCTAGTCAAGTACAGTACATGTGCAATTACCCTGGAATGCTAAATTACCACCTGAGTCAGAACTATATTTCCTTCGTGATGTTTTCATCAGCTCTCTAATCATTTAAAAGCCAAATTATAGAGGCTCTGCTTATGCAAAATGTCTGATCTTTAAAAGGTGTATCATTCATGTATGTGTCTTGACAGTTCTCAAAAGTGTCTGTTATCCTGAGAACAAAAACCTCTAACCAAGTCTGTTTTGTTGATGCAGCAAAACTTGTTTCCTATTATCACTTTATTCTTTTTAAGACTATGAAGGGGCCATTTTTATTGTTCCAGGCTCTGGGAATCTCCTCTGCTCCAGGCCTCAAAGGATAATGATCTGCAAGCTATTCAGAAACTTCTTGCTTGTAAAGCCTGTGGTATTCACCAGAGAGGTAGTGCCCCTTCTTGTACTAGCCTTGGCTGAAATGCTTTTGAGAAGAAAACTTCTGGGGTCTGCATGTTTGGATAACGGGCACAGGGCTGTAGCTGTAGCAGAGAATAAACTTGCCAGGGTGGAGTGGAAACAGCTGAATGGTGGGGATTCAGCTCTGAGATGGTTAATTTATTATTGTCTCTCTAGGTGTAGTAAGGGAGACAGCCCTTCATGTGGTTGTCTTGTATGACAACGTGGATGTTCCTCAGGCTGTCCTCAGCTTGTTAATGAAGCAATGACATCTAAGCTGTAAGCAGGTAAAAATGCTGGGCTGAAAGGACAGTGTCAGGACATGCAAATGGTCCAAAAGGGTCCAGTAATTATCCAGATCCATGTTAGAGATTTACTCAGGATCTCAAAGAGCCAGTGAAAATGACCTACTCAACGGTGTTCTATTTTATTGTCCCCTGACTCAGTTGCTTGACACCTCTGGATACTCTGCTTCCACTCCAAGAAGTAAACTGTGTACCTACACTGATCTAAGAAACCTATGTACCTAAACTGTGTACATATGATGACCTAAAAACCCCAGAAGTTAATTTTGTCCTTGGAATATACCCCGTTCTCAACACTTCTCCAGTTCTCATTCCCATTTGATGTGTCTGGATTGATAACTGAGCAAGAACACTTTGTAATAACCTCTGCAGATACGTTTCAGTGTTGCAAGAAGCAGTATAGATTCAGAAGATGATGCTTTTCCTCTCTGAAGCTCATTTTCACAGATGTTGCTACGCAGGGGCATGCCAGGAGAAGCAATGCAAGCAGTCCTGGGGAAGAGCCTCCTCCCTGACCAAACACACTCAACGAGAGGAGAATGAGTCTGAAGCTCTTGTATGTTCATGTAGACCTCAGGAGCATCAGTATTGATCCTGTTATTTTGCCTAAATTTCAGGGTGAACATTACGTTATTCAGACATTACAAATTTACATTACAAATTCAGAGAATTGCATCCTCCTATTTCATAAAAAGACTGAAATGAAGTAGGGAATATAGTGATTTATGTAGGAAACCTAGCTATGGTCATTTGCCTGTCTCTGAACAAAGTTATTCATTTCTCTGCGCCTCAGTTTCTCCATCTGAAAAATATCATGAGTTATTTCAGAGCTGTAAACAAAGGCTGACGTAAAATTTGGTGAACATTTCCAATGCTTGAGATACTCACATAGAAACTATTACAGAAGTGTAAAAATATGAGTAGGAACATAAGCAGAATAAACAAGGTGCTAAAACACTTCAGTGAGAAATGCTGAGAGTGAATATTGTTCACTCTGTGTGGCAATTAATTTCACAGTTGTAGTATCTGCCTTTGGGTCAAAACAAATTAAAGACAGCATGGATGAGAGACTAGGTCAGATCCTGTGGCCCTTCTCACAGGACGAAATCCAGAATGTCTTCTACAAAGTTACTCCTAACATGTAAATGAGATGAAAGTCTGAATTGAGAATTTCAAGAGACTCTAAAGAAATTATACGTTATCTCCCTAGTTCCTTGGATGTTCATTATTCATTCATTATTCATGACAGTTGAAGTGCTTCTGGCACATTTGGTATGGTGTAATAGGCAACAAGGAAACTGTGTGTTGAAGGGGAGACTGCTCTTCACATTGCTGTGGTGAAAGAAACCATCAGTTTGGTGAAGGCAACAATGCAAAAGGGAGCTGATGTCCTCGGGCCACTGGATAAGTTTTCAGACACAACAATTACAATCTCATCTACTTTGGTATTTACCTGTTGTCTAAACTGCTGTGATGTCTTTATTTGTGACATGCTACCTGGGTGTCTTTGCATCTGTTCTCCTTTTCTTCCTCTTTCTATCAATCTGTCTAATCAGTAGCATGTCCATGTGTCTTCCATAAACCCTAACTTCAGACTTGCCAAGGAAAGCAAATCTTGTCAGAGAACTCTGCTCCAAAAGTTTGGTCTTCATTAAAAAAGGAAGTAATCTTTAGTACATGTACCAAAGTGGAATTATTACCCATGGGGAAATGCCTATCTGAGCCTGCAGGCAGCCTGATACAGTTAAAAGAAGGACCAAACTTTAATCCAGGGTGTTAACTCTAATATAATGATACTGACGAAAGCTGTTAATGACTACACTATCACCCATTACAGCACTAATACAACTAATCTGAAACTTCATACCATGCTTTCTCTTGTGCCCAAGAGCATCAGCTCTTCCACACCCTACTAAGAAAAAATTCAGCAACTTCAACTGTGAATGGAATTATGCAATATAAAATTCTGATGTGTGTGGAAAGTAACACCAAACCGAAGTCAGCATAAAAATGATCTGAAGAACAAAAGTGCAGATTGTGCAAATGTATCCATATTGTTGAATAATGTTTTCTTCTTAAATGGAACTGTTCTTCTGTGGGTCCACACATGTTATAAGGAAATATTTGATATCAGCCCTGGCTTCATGGTTTGCCCCTTAAAGTAATACAGATGGCTTTGTGCCAGTGATACTGTTCATTTAAAATGTAACTGTCTGCAAGTATATATATATATGAAATATTCACAGAGTTTCTTATCCACCATTTTGAAATTAAAGATCATTGCTTCAGAGTGCACAGAGATTTCTGATTTAGTCATCTCTCTTTCCTATTTCTTTCTCACGTGAATGCATTTCTTTCTCCCGTTCTCTGCTATAGTCTTCATGTCACATCACATCATGTCACATCACATCACAGAAACGCAGAATCACAAAATGGTAGGGGTTGGAAAGGACCTCTGGAGATCATCTACTCCA
>RSEF01000007.1:35416614-35430045 GCA_003993805.1 Himantopus leucocephalus | reverse complement strand
TTTGAAACATGTATCTGAGAATATGAGTGACATGATATAATTTGTTACTGAAAGCAAGTCAGTGAAAAGAAAATTCAATAAAAATCTCTATGCATCATTCTTATCATCAGAGATGAAAAGAAATAGGCAGATCCTCAATAGGTCCACATTGTTATAGGTTCGTTTTCATACTGGAATGATATTTCCCCATTTTATGTACCTTGGAGATTGCATACTGCCAACTCTCTTGATTTTATCAAAAGTCTATTTTCCTTTAAACTTCATCTCCTGGAGACATGCATATTTGAAAACCACAGTTTTCATTAAAAATATATGTTTTTAAATGTCTCAGGAATTTGAAGTCAAGCTCATGAATTTGGAGCACTTGTTATAATATTTGAACTCAGTTACCAATACTGAAATAGGATGAAGAAAACATCATTCAGTCATTTTATGAAATGATTCGTTTTTCTTATTTGCAAATGCTTTATTTTTATTTTTTCACCTCCAGTAGATGTCACCCGAGAGTCTCTGAAACCTATACAAAACCTTGTAGGAAATCAAAAGAGAAGATACACATTCTATTGTTCTGTCCTATATTTTTGTGTTATAATTTATTATAGAAGCCTTGCCATAAGATTAGGGGAATTTATAACCTCTGTCTACTACATCAAGTTTTGAGTGTAGATTAAACAAAATATATTTGGACGTGTGCACGCTTAAGCAGCTAAATACATTCTTATATTTATAATATTCAATTTGATACCAAGACGTTTTCTTCAGATACGAAAACCAAATGTATGCCATATTAAAAAAAACCAAAACAACCACTAAACATACTAGGTTTATATGAGAAAATGGATTTCTAAGTAAAGGAGAAGGAAATGCAGTATTTGCCCAGCGGTTTATTAGTCAAGGTTAAGTAAGCCAGTAAGGTTTGCACATTCTTGTTTACATCTCCTATATAACAAAGCAGAAAGAAGTCCCATGCCCTCATTTGAATAATATATATAAAACTTCAATTATATTCTTCTTTTCCTCTAATTTCAAGTGTTTCACAGCAACTCGTGATCTATTCATTAGCAGAAAAATTAAGAGCTGTAAATTAATAAGAAAAATTTAGAAGCAGCATTATTGCTTTGCTACTAGTGATATTAGGTTATTCATTTATACTCTTTCAGCTTCAGTTTTGTACCCATCTATAAACTCGGGATTGTAATACCTGTCTTTAGCACCCAGCCCCAGAGAAGTCCTGTGAAGTCTCTGCAGATAAGTAATACTCCTAGCATAACGGACATATTATTGTATTATTCCAAAGTATATCAACAAAGTCAGTTTTCCCTTGAGTTCAATACCTTGATTAGTGCATCTCTCCTTTTAAAAAGGTACATATGGCTAATGATTAACCTCAGCGGACCCTTCTACTCAGCAGAACCTTTTTCACAGTAATAGGAACTTGACTCTTAAAATTAATCTCAAAGGGCAACAAGCATGAGTTTTTCCTCTTATATTAGTGAAAAATTGTATTTGCCTTGAATTTCACCTTTTTTCCTACTATTAGAATACATCTCAAAAAAAGGCCAGATTGCTATAGCCAGTTCAGCTCCACCTTCTGGCCAGAGAAGGCCTTTCACCTTTGGGTGATGGCTCTTGAGGAATCAGCATGGGGAAGTTTTTGCAGAAACACACTGAATCATTTAATCCCCTGTCAACCCAGTTCTTCACTTTTTATAGCCAGCATCATTGGGGATTTTGTGTTTATTTATATTCACTTCATGCTACCTCACCATGGGGGGAGCGAAGGACTGCAGCAATTTTGCAGTCTTAAAAAATTCTCTTTCAGAAAAGTATACTTCTGCTTCCTTTGACTGGAATAGGCTCCAATTAACCTCCACCCAAAACTAAGAAGGGATGAAGTTAAATGTACATGACTCATCACAGCTGTCACAGGATTTTAATAGTCATAAGCTCAAAGCCAACCTGTTACATTCTGATGCCAGGGAACGGCTGTTCCNATAAGCTCAAAGCCAACCTGTTACATTCTGATGCCAGGGAACGGCTGTTCCCGAAGGACCTGAAGCCATGTCGAAGCACATCTTTACACACACCGATGCCCTTCCTGCACAGCTCTTGGCTATACTCTAGAGAGCTGTCCTATTTCAAACCCTCAGCTCGTAAAGTTACAGCCTCATCCTCAAGACCCAACCACACTGGGTTTAGCCCAGCATTTATTCATCTTACACTTGTTATTCTGACAACACATGACTGCGCTGAAAAGGCTGAGATATTTGGCTTTTTTTTTAAGAACTTGACACTTGGAATGGTATTATGTAAGAATATCAACTGTCATCAGAAAAAAGAGGGAACTTTTTAATCTTCATGGTTATAAAGTAAAGCTTGCAAATGTGAAGTGAATGTTTTTTTCAAGGACAAGATGCCTTAGGCTATGAAAGAGAGAAAGAAAATACACTTTTTGTCAAGTTCTCTGGAGTGTTAAAAGCATGTAAATTTTTGGTGTCTGACTCATGACTAGTGAGTGCTGGGGTTCCACCTGATGTCACATTGCTTGAACTCAAAATACTCAGAGGAGAATTAAAGAAGACAGCAACATCCCATGTAGCACACTGGCCAAATTTACTGTGTTAAGAAACTTAATTTCAGAAGTCTGTTGACAAAATAAACGAGACACCAGAGAGGCTATTGCTGAGTGACTTTTAGATTAGCAAATTAGAATCCATAAAATCTCTCTCCTCAACAACTAAATTTCAGTTGCAAAGACTAATCATGATTAAGGGCCAGAGTCTATGTGTTGCTTCTTAGAAAAAAAGGTACAGAAGTTACAGTTTAAGTGTGGTGTGAAGACAGCGGCTTTCCCACAACAGCCACAGCTTAGAGCAGCCTTGAGACACAAAGCTAAGTTGTTACTCCAAAGCAGCACTGCTCTGAAACTTGCCTTCCATACAAGTTAAAACAGAACAAGAGCTAAGTTCGTCAGCAACGGATTACGCATCCTGTTGTACTTCCTCTCCTGCTTTGCTCTTGACATCTGCAGTTCAGCTTAACAGAATCAGATCAGAAAAAGAATCTGTGGGTCTCAGCCATGCTGAGTCACGCAGCTTCTAATTTACCAAGGTCCTTCTAACAATGGCAAAACATGTCTCCCAGCATTTTAAAATGGAAAAAAAGAAACAAGCAAGTGATCTTGTCTCCTTGGCAATAAAAAAAAAGGAATCTGACCACCAGAACATAGCAATTTAAAATTCAAGAGCTAAACTCATCCCTTTATACTATAACTGCATGTAGAACAAGAACATGCTTGGGATGAACATGGTCTAGATTTGGGGAGACTTCTCAGAAAAGGAGGTAACTGAAGGCAAGTGCTGCTGAACTATTACTCCATAAGCCTTTGGGTGCCTTGTAAAATGGAAGTGCACGTCACATCCAATAAAATTTTTAAATCTATTGTAAAAACTACTTAAAGCCACTTGACTACTGTAAGCTACAGTTAGATTCAAAAGGTAATACACGGTAAAAAGTCCTGGGCTGTTGACCATGACATATTAACTATTTAGAGGTTGGTAACAGAAATTAACAGAAATCAATATTGGGCTGGAGCCCTAGTATTTGGTTAGTAACCCACATGGTGTGTAAAACTTCATCCCTGGCACAGAGGTCTCTCCATCAGTGTTCACTAGGACCAGCACTGCCAAAAATACTGCTATATCATGTCTATATGTATGGAAAGAACCTAGCAAATGCCACCTGAGTTAATACCCCCTGATGTTATAAGCACCTTCCAATACTAACAGCTTATTAGTAGATTTTTTGATAAGTAAACTGACCTGCGTTTTATCTTACTTGTTTCTAACAGAACTAGGCTGCATGGTATTTTCTTTGCATATTTTATGGGGCTCCTGCCATAAATCTATTTTTGGTTTATGGTGGATTTAAGAAAGAGGTATTGGCTCTCCTCTCCTTAGAGCTGTAGTGTTATTGTATGTGTACCTACATACACACTACAAAAACTGTCTATAGTATTGTTTCAAGCTGTAGTTGTGCTTCACATTGTTGATTTTTTCATGAATTTTCAAATACAAAGTTTTCCTAAAAGGCGCAAGTACTGTAGGGGAGCTGCAGGCAGAAGTCCAGTCTCAAAGTTACAGATTTCCTGTGCAGCACAGACTGAAACCCCATGGATTTCAAAGGGTTGAGACCCGGGCTTAGAGTACCACGATAAAGAAAAGCAAAAGTTTCTTCTGCATTGTTATTTTTGGCTGGTCTAGGCAAGTCACTTCTGTACCAGTTCTAGTACAGATTTATTGCAGCAACCTGTTCAGACTGTTAGAGATGAAAATGGGAAATCAACAGTATCGTTTCTGTAGAGAGAAAGAAAACACTCAGCTTAGCTGTATTTGTGAACTTTGGTCATACAAGAGGGCCTGATGACAAGAACAGCCCCGCATGTGAGAAAGTACTACGTGAGCCTAGAAATTAATGTACAGGAAACAGGAATACAGTTGTTGAGACAAGTCAATGTCAGAGCTTGCATTTCTGTTTCTGACATCTGGTAGGTATGTGCCTGCTAGCTGCAGAAAGTCCATGAGGTCTAGAGATCAAGACACAAATACAGGTCTCTTGTATGTTGATTTGTAGTGATCCATGGGAAGCTGGTATGAGTGATGCCATCTTCAACCCCTTCCTGAGCACTTACTAATGAGAAGGAATTATTTGAATGTTTTTTTGATTTTTCTGTCCCACGCTGTACCTGATTTAAACAGGTTGCTAAACTATGAAGATTTCTTTACTCTCTACTCTAACAATTACAATATTTTTGCAAACCCATGATGTTTAATGTGCTCTCCAGGATCCTCACAAAAACTTTATTATTGACTTTTTTCTGCCTACGGCTTTCCTATAAGTGGAAATACAATTTGGTTTCCTCAAGTATACACTTGAATTTGAAAATTAAGCCATTTGAAAACAAGGCCCCAAATGAAGCAGTCTTTGCTTGCGTCCCATCCTGACCAACCTTACACAAGGAACTAGCCTTACTGAACTAATGTTCACAGTGCATGATTTCCTGGATTAAAACCACCATTTCAATAACTCCATATAGTAGAAACATTATCAACATGGCAGAAGCACATCAGTTTATAATAGCTTAAGTTCTGATTTTACTGGGTGAATACGCTGTCTTCTTCCTGCTTTCTTCTTCTCTTTTTTCTATTTCATAGAGAATTAAATAAAGAATGAGTCACCTGCTTCTGGAAGCATTAAAACTCACCTCTCCTATCACGCTTGTTAGCAGCCTTAAGGCACCACGATCATGGACAAGAGAGTCTGTGTAAAATGAACCAAGGTATTTTCTTGGATCCACCTTATTATCCACTGCACATAAATCAGGGCGCACGTTGAATCCATGGGAGATTCGCCCCATGGTGTATGGAAAAGCTCCACCTGCAAGAAGAAATTTTCAGTAACAGAAGCTGAAAATATGCAGGAGGAAAAGAAGCCAAACTATCAACAGAGATATGTCAGTTTTACTGTCAGCTATTTGGAAAGAAAGTGCTCTGCACCAGCAATTTTTTATTCCTTCCCATTCATTAGCTTCTTTCTCTGTTTTCCCCACTTTTCACTACTGTGATGCCCAAATTCCTCCTGCTGTTTCCTTGTCCCTTTCCCCAAATGATCTCCTGTCTCCCCTTCCTCCTCATTTCCCTTAAAGGCTATTGGAACAGTTCAAACACTGGCTGAAACAGGCTAGAACAGGCTAGAGATTGTTCATACAAGCAGCCAGTCTGGCAGATTATCTTCTTTGGGGTAGTACTCAGCTGGTGGCAGGCTTGAAGTGGTGACCCTATTAGCTGGCATACCAGAAAATACAGTTGTATCATGCTCAACTAAAGAGCAGGTGTTTCACATGGTATATTACTTACCTCCGTGTGCAAAGCAAACTTTCAGCTTAGGAAATTTTTCGAAAATTCCTCCCATAATCATGGAGCAAATGGCTATGGTTGTTTCTGCTGGCATGCCTAAGAACAAAAAAAGCTTTATTGTATGAGAGTTTTATTTTTTATTTTCTCATTTGAGTTTTAAATATTATCTTCTCCAATTAGCCTTGACCCTACTGAAAAAATATTAGTTACAGAGCAGCTGCCAAAGGTTATGCATTATAGGGGAACACGGAGTAGAACGTTAGTAGAACGTTAATTGACCGGAATGAGGACACAGGACTGGAAGCTAAGATCTTCTGAATTCTAAGCCCAGTTTTTATCTTACAGCACTAGAACAGCTGATAGGCAGGTTGGGTATGTCCTGAACTGCCCAGCACAGGCTTGATTCCCCAGTTATCCTAGCTCAAAGACAGATCTGGAATATGTCAGGTTCTCTTCTCACCTCTGCTTCTGGGTTTCTTTTACATGGAAAGTGGGGCAGATATGTTGGTGGATATTCCAACACAGATTTGGGGTTTAGTTATGACATGGTGCCAGTTCCTACAGTTTAGAAATAACCTGTCTCTCTTTTTGCCACTGGGTAACTTGGATGCCCAGTGCTAGGAACATAACAGCAATTTAGGTTCCTACATCAGGCCTCAGTTTTTGAGCACACCTAACATATGTAGAATATCATGCCATTTATGCGCCTAACTTCAGACATCCAGCTTGAAATTAGGAAGTCAGTTCCTCTCATCTATGGGGGAAACAATACCTATCCAGCTCAAAAGGTTGTCTTTCATTAATGTTTTACCATATGCTCAGATGTGTTGGACTTTACAGTCCAACAATGACTCAATGATCTTAAGGGTCTTTTCCAACCTAAATAATTCTGTGATTCTATGCNAGGTTCCTACATCAGGCCTCAGTTTTTGAGCACACCTAACATATTTAGAATATCATGCCATTTATGCGCCTATCTTCAGACATCCAGCTTGAAATTAGGAACTCAGTTCCCCTCATCTATGGGGGAAACAATATCCAGCTCAAAAGGTTGTCTTTCATTAATGTTTTACCATACGCTCAGATGTGCTGGACTTTACAGTTGGACTCAATGATCTTAAGGGTCTTTTCCAACCTAAATAATTCTATGATTCTATGGAAAGCCTTATTAGGCTTAGTAGGAAAATATTTTAATTATACTTTGTTAAGTAAATACAATAATTTTAGTCTCTTTTAAAATCTGTATTGTTGAGCCTGCTCTGATTAAGATGAATTGATATCGTTTTAAGATAATTCACTGGTGATTGGGACACTAAGATGCAAAACAAAACAATGCAAAACAGAATAAGTGAGGGTGGGATTAGGTCGCAACATTTCTAGGTAGCAGTATAACCTACCTCCTGTTATTCAGTGTTCTGATTTACCTAGCAGATGGGGAAAAAAACCCAGAAACTAGATCATTCCCTACATCTATGGGGAGCTTTCAAAGCACATGTTGTTGCAGCTATAGTTGATGTGAACTTAGATTTATTTCCTCTGATCAACCAATTTCTAGTAAATAATCTAAGAATTTCCAGGAAGTAATGTTTGGTTTTTCCTATTCCTTCATTTACTCACATTATTTTTGAGGAGCTCATTTCAGAGATAATTCACTTTTCCCTAGTAATCTGCTCTTTCTATTTAGGACAAAAGAAAATACTAGATTCTGTTGCTAGTCTGAATAATTTTAATTCTAGGTATTTAAAAGTTAGACAAACTAAACAAGCTTAAAATAAATGAATGCTGAATTTACACAACAGATTTAATCGTAGTACTTGATTTAAAAAAAAAAGATTGATAGAAAAATCATGTAGTTTTTCTCTGCACTGGTACCTTTAAAACAATCTTCTGGGTGTAATCCAGTGACAGTTCATAAATTTAGATCAAGCAAAGTAAATATACACTCACCTATTAGCCAGGGAAACCAATATTTGGACATTCTTCCATCTATCTGCATGTCCCAGGGATGCACAAAGAGACAGCAATTTAATTGTTCAGCAGCCTGCAGCAAAAAGAAAAAATCTAAATCTTGACTAATCATACCAAAACACATCTTAGTTCTTAGCCATGCTTTAAAGATTACCTGCAAAATCATACTGAGCATTAGTACTAGTAATGGAAATAGGTCCAAGAACTATAAGCAATAGTTGGTTATATTTACTCCTCTAGGCCATATCCTGAAGTCCTCGCTGAGTTTTAAAGTTCTTTTTGAGACAACAGGATTGGAAACACTGATGATAATATCTTTTTAGTAAGCCAAGTGTTCCTCAGATTAATGTGGTACAAAAATGTTTTTTTAGCTATGTTTGTGAGCCATCCTGCAGTATAAAACTTGGTTCAAACTAGCATTCTTTGGTTTCACTACACATATGAGGATGAATTTTCATAATGTTTTATAGAACCATTTTTTAATGGTTTTGCAGAATTGTTCCAGCTGCATTCAGGAATTTTCACTGCTGTTGCACTACATTTGTCCCCTTCGGCCCTCCACCTGTCTTAAAAACACATTCCTAACCCACCCTGAGTTCAAAATCTAGCTGTATTCTGATCAATAATCCATCTCCACTCAAGTATATTAATTTTTCCAAAATTGACATCTTTGGAAAGAAAAACAGAAGAACAATATAGGATACTGATTCTGACTGAGTAATTTAAATATGTGCTTAAATTTAAATATATAGTCATCGGAGTCATTCATATGCTTAACCAGGATTTAACAGCTTCGTTTTGTCAGATGTATTTCTGGACCTTCTCTTGTTGCTAAGGAGATTATCACACATTTGAAAAATTTGGGTTTATTTACCCATACATGCATAAATAAAGCTGCAACTTTTGGATTGTAGGGAGTAATTGCCATCTACATTTATAAATTAAAAATAGCAATTCAGTAACTGGCTTGGTAGATTGATAAAGCTCATTATCAAATATGGCTTAATTTCACAATCTTTATTATCCCAGGATGTTTCTAAAAGTGATAGAGGTTACTTCCTAAATGTGTTAAACATGAGCTGAAGAATGTACAGTATAAGAGGGAGATCCTAGTACAAGAGAGGGATCCCAGTATAAGAGAGAAATGGGGCTATTGGAGAGAGTCCAAAGATGATGAAGGGACTGGAGCATCCCTCCTATGAGGTAACACTGAGAGAGCTGGGACTGTTTAGCCCTGAGAAGAGAAGGTTCAGGGGGGACCTCATCAATGTATATCAATACCTGAAGGGAGGGTGTAAAGAAAATGGAGCCAGGCTCCTTTCTGTGGTGCCCTGTGACAGGACCAGAGGCAATGGCCACAAACTGAAACACAGAAAGTTCCCCCTGAACATCTGGAAACACTTTTTTACTGTGACTGAGCACTGCAACAGGCTGCCCAGAGAGGTTGTGGAATTTCCATCCTTGGAGATATTCAAAAGCTATCTGGGCATGGTCCTGGGCACCTGGCTCTAGGTGGCCCTGCTTGAGCAGGAGGTTGGCCAGATGACCTCCAGAGGTCCCTTCCAACCTCAGCCATGCTGTGATTCTGTGAATGTGTGCATCTCCAAGAGTGGAAGTTGATAACTGACTGTATATGACCACAAAAACAAATAGTCCAGATACTGCAGTAACAGAATTCTTGAATAAATGGAGCATTCTGAAAAATAACCTCTATGGATCAATTTCAAGCTGACAGCTACAATAACCTGTGAAACAGATACAGAATGTACATTAATTAAACCCCTTAATTTAGACAAATGACCATCCTCAGCTGGACCTCAGGCTATTCAGGAAGTGCAATCAAATTCATTTTATAATCCAAATATAATCCAAACATTCAGTTTGGAACTTTTGGTCCCATTTGCATAATTCTGTATGTAACTTTCACTCTACAGGTATCTCTGAAAATCTCAGGGAGTTTTATCAATTAGATCAATAGGATTGGATATAGTAACTTGAATCCAAAAGCAAACAGTGCAGAAATGCTTTATTTGGTACTGCACTTATCCTCACAAACCAAGAAGGCAACGCTACAGTAAGAACTCACATCATAAAAAGATTTTGTTATTCATTATTACAAAGTGTGTTTCAGAATGTTTTATATTGTATTATTGTCATTATATCCTATATAATTATATCCTATAATGAATTGTCATATATAATTAAAGCTCTGACTACTAAGCAGATTAGAAGGCTCAATTGTTTTAATGTATCTATAAATTTAGTTGATAACTGAGTATGTCCCAAGATATTTTTAGACAGAATTCCCCAAAATAAGGAAAGAAACATTTTACTCACAGCATAAATATCATACAGTTCTGGTGCATTCAGGTCCCATTCATTGACATGAGATCCTATTTGTACTCCAGGAAATCCAAGTTCATTCACGCAGCGATGCATTTCCCTTACAGCCAAGTCTGGAGCTTGCAAAGGTAACGTACCCAAGCCGATAAACCTCTTGGGGTACTTTTTTACTGTAGCAGCTAAGTCATTATTTAATATCTGGGCTAGATCTAAAGTATCCTGAGGTTTGGCCTGGCAAGATATTAAGCAGAGTAGTACATTAAAATATAGTTCTCAAATGTTACCACCTTTGGAAGATATTGGATAAATGTCACAGCAAAGAATTCAGAGGCAGGTTTTGAACCTAAAATTTACTTTACTGTTCTGAATGGCTGGAAACCAGTAGGGCTAAATTCCACTTCATTTTAAAACCTATGGGTGCAGTTCTGCTTCTTGTCTTGAATATTTTATCAACTGCTGTTGCCTTTACTGCTCAGGATGAGTGTAATAAAGCCCAAGTTGCTGATGTACTGAAGTAGTTGGTCTTTTGTGTAAACCAGTCCTCTGTTTTTGTTTATCCCCATGCAAAAACCTCAGCATATAATTTTAAAACATAGCAATGAATATTTCCTCTCCTATGAAGAGATAAAAATAAGAAATGTGAGGTGCTGGAGCATGAGAATTCTACAGAGAAAACTTGAGCAAACCTCTCTAACATTTAGAAGGAGATAACAGTCGTAATTCTAACAAGGGAAGTGCAATATCCACATCATCAGTTTAATGCTTTTCCCCCTAATACATATTTAATGGAAAATATTCCCATAAATACCAGAATAAAGTTTTAAAGATATGTCACCCAACAAGGAATTCTGAAGATCAGTGGTACTACTTATATGTGGGCTTAACACTAAGATTTTTAATGTAGCATATCTGTTGACATATAACAACTCAACTTGTACACATAGCTGAATTTTAATATTCAAAGCGTTCTAGGTCAATGAGTCGCATGCCACATTTCCAAGAAAGTAGGACAAGACCACAAGTACATTTTTTACTTCTTTTTTTTCATGAGACAATACTGATTGATGTCTAGCTTTCATGGAATCTGAACATATATGTCTCCCTGCTAACCATGGATTCACGCTGTGTTAATTCTCTCTCTCTCTGTTTCCAGCTCCCCTCAGAAGGTCCCCAGAAGCAATTCTTTTGTCTCGTTCTTTCTTACTGGGTGTACCACCGAGTGGAGCCTTGTCAGGATGCCCTGTTGGCTCTTCTGATACCTGGACTATATTTCTGTCTCTTGTTTTTCACAGCAGAACAGTTCGCCATTTACTTCAGTGCTCTAGTGACTCCTTCAATAACCTAATTTATAGGAGGATGCATTATTTTTTAAGAAAATTGTAACATATGAATTAGAAAACATGCTAGTAGGAACCTACCCAGTAGCTGAACATTACAGGGACTGTGGAAAGGACTTGGACTGTGACCCCTGAGTAAGAAAAAGCAGTTATTAATGTTGTTTTTTTTTTTTTTTTTTGTAAAATGTTAAAAATAAGAAAGATTTTGGTTTGAAAGCTAAAAGATTTAATGGCAAGAAAGAGTGATTTAACAGTGATATGGATAGAATTTTTTTTTGCTAACTGAGGATCATGGTAATAAATTTTGTAGTGTATCAGTTTATTAGGATTGGAATATTTTTGCTCAGTAGAAAGAAAAATAACACTTTCATACTTATACTAGATTATTTTGTGAAACTAAGTATTTTGATTTTAGAAGTATTTGGTATGAAAGTGTACAATTAATTAAAATAGCAATTTAATGTTACTCGCACATAAATGAATGTTATGTTAAACCAACAGAATACAGTACCTTAAGTTTACTTTGGGGTCACATTTATCATATATATTTAACAATTAAATATGTAAATTAGTTCAAAGATAAACAATGTTATGTTAACAATGTTTGTCAAAATGTGTTCCCCAAAACCCCTTGTGTTTCATTCATCCTGTGTCTGTACTACTGAGGTTGTAAGTATAAGAAATTCTGTCTGTTTTTAGAAATAACTTTCATGTTAGCAATAAAGAGAATTAAGTCTATGTTGTTTGGTTTCTGTTCAAATGCAACTCTATAACATAACTTTGTGTGTGACAGGTTACAGGAATGAACACAACAAACCTAGCAGATTAACAACAGAAGAAACAATAAACAATAATTAGGACTTCACTGAATAGTTACATGCAAAACTATTTTTTTTTATTTTAGGTCTGGTTGTAATATTTATGTACATATTTGGTCATGCTTTAAAAAATTTAACTTGGTTGTTAGTAATGACACTTGTAATGCAAATAAGAGAATTTCTTCTAAGACAATGACCTTGCCAAAGCACTCAAATGTTTAACAAAATGATTTATTCTCAGTATTTTAAGCGGGAAACAAGAGGGGAAACTGACTCTCTCTTACAAGATCTGATTAATATTATGTGCAGCGGCAATGGTTTGGGGTTAAGGTTTAGGTCCACAAAATTACACATATACCAAAGTACAGCCTAAGTTGTAATATCCACCAATATGCTACTGGACATTTGATTAGTATGTTTGAGAACATTCACCGTGTTTTCCACACTAAGCATTGCATCTGAGATTTCCAAGCTGAACGTTCCTAGACACTAGCTTTAGGAATAAGAATCAGCACAGAAAAACCTCTACTTTATACCCTCTTCAGAGGGTTTTACAAAGGAGAAAGTAATAAGAAAAGGCAGTTCGGATTAACTGAAAGATTTTCTCCAACAAAATTGTAAAGATTTATGTTACGGAACTGTGGTGTTAATTACCTTTACAGCTTGTTTTATTGTATTACCTTGATAGCTTGTTTTATTGAGTGGATCAAGACACAGGTTTGTATACCAAATAGACCTAGGACATATGATTATGAGAACTAGTTTAGTCTCTTCGGTACATTAGCTACCATTTCTTATTACTGGCAAGACTTCTTGGGCATTGCACAAATAAAGCCTTTTAGCAACCAAGCTGTAAGTTATCTCTCGGAGTTAATAATTTTCTTCATTGTATGGGTCTACAGTTTGGATTTGTGCTGAAAACAGTGTGGACAACACAGGGATGTTTTCATTATTGCCAAGCAGTGCTCACGCAGAGTCAAGGCCTTTTCTGCTCCTCACCCCACCCTGCCAGCGAGCAGGCTGGGGGTGCACAAGAAGCTGGGAGGGGAC
>RSEF01000007.1:35386283-35400316 GCA_003993805.1 Himantopus leucocephalus | reverse complement strand
AACGGGGACAGGAGGAAGCAAAAATTAATGCCTGTAATGGCTGTATTTTCACTTTTTCTTGTGAAAACGCACTGAGCAACTGCAACAGGCCAAACCCGAACTTGGCTACTGAGAACAATTTATTCTGTTTATCTTCCCAAGTACATCTGAGGAACAGATTAAATTTTTTACAAATGTGTGCCTTAGTTAAAACAATTTTGCTTTTTCTCCCTCCCCAGTTAATCAAATCAAAGATTGTTTGTGAAATATCTCATTATGGAGGACTCCAAACTTCTGGCTTGTAATTAATAAAACAAATCAGTGCTCTATTCCCAGATGGAAAAAAAAAGAATTTTTAGAGTATTTCAATTACTAATTTGAAACTGAAATTCTTAATTAAATTAATCTCAGAAAGACATTCAAGTTCCAAAAAAATGGTGGTAAGGGATTTCATTACTGTGTCCGGGTTTGGAGTTGGTAAAGGATGGTGAACACACAGGTGAGGCTGCTAGAAATCACCCAGAGTGTACAGCTCTCCTCCTGCAAAGCCGTGAGGCAGCGATGAAGCAGGCGCGACAGCCCCTTGCTGGCCCTGAGTGATGTGTAGCTCATTTTTTCCTTGGGACTTCGATCTCTGCCAAGAAACTAGTTTCTGTGCTGGAGAAGCGTGAAGGACTCGGCAAAGACCTGGCTCAGGTTATTGATGTCATGGGAAAGCAGAATTATGCCAGGGAAGAGGAGCTGGGTCTTCCTCTTTGCCACTTTTGCTGCTGATTTAGGTTTTCTACACAGGTATAGATTTTAACCAGCAACAATCATTCATTATAAAAAAAGCAATTTTTAGGGCCATATATGGAGCTAATTATTTTCTCTTTTCAAGATGCAGTGATACAAGGAAAGAACTGCCAGAAATACCCAACTATTTATAAATGAAAAAGACCATCTCGGAGATTTTTTTTCAGAGACTGTCACATGGGACCACCCCTGGTACTCAGTGGAGCTTCAGACCCACTTTATTAGGCTGCAACTTGACGGTGTAGGCATGAAGCGATACAGAAGTCGTGCGGCTCTTAATACCTGCTTATGTTTTGAGTCATTTTCACTTGAAACAGCAATAGTATGTTATTTATTCGCAAACAAATATTCCTGGCTCAGAAGATCCCTGTCTTTCCGATACCCACACAATATCCCCTTGTGATCGGCACTTCCAGCGTTATGAATTTCCCCTTACCTCCTCCTCTAGCTGTTCCCTAATGAGCTCCTGCGACGGAGAGGATCTGAACGAGCCGCATTTGAAAAGCAATCAACCGAAATTAGACGGGCTTTCTTCTAGCCCGTCTTTGGGAAGCCATCACCCCCCGAGCACATGGCACTGACGTCTGCTGTCACTCCGGCTCTGACATGTTAATGCAGTGAGCACGGTGGCTGCCATCGCAGCATTATTTTGACAACTGAATATTCCACTTGCAGCTCCTCAGTGTGGTTCACATGCCTCCTAAATCTCTCTGCTTGAAGTGTAATATTTTCGTGGCATTCATATCTCTTCCTGTGGGAACTTATGATAAGCTTTGGAAACGGCTTAGACTCACTCACTCCCCTCTGATGGCAGTAGCCGCGTACGACAAAATCTTCGCATTAAGATGACTGTAAAACCATGTATTAGGAACACTTCAGATGTTTGTGAGCCATCATTTATGCCAAGCCCCAGCATTTAAATTGCTCTGACCTGGTAAAGAGTATCCTTTTGACAAAATGTGTTTTATTATCTTTAAGTCTATGGGATCCTGGTCCGGATGGCAGCTGTCAGTACCAGCGCAGGGGTGGCTCTCCCACTGGATGTCTCCACAGCCCAGACCCTATGCACCACTTTGGGCATTAAATTACTGCGGCAACCTATGTATACTAAGCATCTAAAATGATCCATATGTCTTTTTGAAGAGTTTCTGCTTTCTGGGACAGAGAAGGGTGTCCTGAATAAGGGACTTCCCATCCAGCCACTTGCCTTTGCCTTTTGTTCTTCGCCTTTTTTTCTTCCAACCCTCAAGTCTTTGTCCCTTCTGCCAACTTCATTACAAGGAGGTTACACTCTCTCAGGATACTGATGATGATACATTTAATAACAGAGGGCCAGCGAGCATCCGGACCGCCTGCGTGGGAAGCCGGCTCAGCGACACCGGACTTTCTCAGGGGAATTGCGTGGCCCCAGACCTCCCCAGGCTTTGGGCGCAGATGGGAGGAGAAGCTCAGCCACGCTGTTGCTATTTCAGTTGCTCTTCTCCCAGGCCTAAGAACGGGTCAAAGATGGAGGAATAAGGAAAATAAAGATCAAACAATCTCCTGCAAGCAGAACGGATGGACGCGGAGCACTGCTCACTGCATGACCTCCACCCCTCCAGCCCTTGATTTTCAGCACGGACACCCAGCGTGTGTAAGTTTTGATGGCACTGCGTAACTCATAACCACAACGCAAATGGCATCTAGGACCACAGAAAGAGGCTGATTTTTTTTTTTTTTGCAAAACTGAGATTAACAATGATCTCACTTTTTTTTTTTTTTTAAATGCCAGATGTTATGATCAACTACTGTCACATGCAATGAGACCCTTGGACGCTGCTATTCGGGGTGGACAGCAAGATGGTCTGTGGCCCGCCACGGCCTCGTGTTGCCACGCTGTAGCTTGCCTTTGAGCATAGCCATGCTTTGATTTATACTAGTTTTTGTACTACAGTTCAAACTACTATATTCATTTCAGAGCTGAGCATACCACCTACTGCCAAAAGGGCTGCAAATGTGGGATTTCACAGTGTAATATCAGCACAAAACCACTGCTTCCTTGCTAGCGCTTATCAGTGCTAGGTACATGGATCATGCAAAAGTCCTTGGAATAGTACTGTAACATTGTTCGTGTGAAAATGNTTTTTTTTTTTTTTTTTTTAATTACAACGTAATTTGGAGCCAAGAGGAGCCTTGACTGGAAAGCTCCTCCCTGCATGTTTTAGCAAGGGATGCTGAAAAGTCCATCTTAAACCTTTCCTAGAAGTAAAAGTACTGTGGATTTCCCCCCCTCCGTGAAAAGCCATGCCCAAAGAAATGACTATTGTTCCCTCAAGCCTTAAACTGAAGGTGTATTTATTTGCACTGAAGCCAGACAAAGAATTTTGTCTGAAAATGAGTTTTTCAGAAGGCGACGTGGGAGAAGGGGGCTGCGAGGGATGCCTGCAGATAGCCTGGCTGTCGGCTTGCAGCGGGGTGGACCTGGAATGAGGCATCTCGGTGCTGCCCGCAGCCACCCGTGGTCCCTGATTGCCTCCTTTGAGCTCCTTCCCCTGTCACAGCTCAAGTAATTGCCATTCCCGGAGCCATGTCCTCGCCTTTTCACTCACCCTCCTTATCTATTGCAATGCTTCCTGCTCTCCCTTCCTTTTCTGCCCTGCAGGCCTACAACTGTTGCTTGTAATAATTTTTTTTTTTATACTGTTTCTATCTCTCGCCTCAATCCAGCCGGTGCCATTGTAGACAGTTTCCATGTGTCACTGCTTCTTTCAAGCATCATATCCTCCTGCAAGATACCGACACATCCGACTCAGCCTGCCCACTCTCTCCTTTGTGCAGGCTTTATATTGCAAGTTATTTAAACTCCCAGCTATTTTCCTGATTAAATAAACCCAGGACCAGTTACTCTAAAGGTATCGGGGTTTTATTAGAAAGTTACATTGCATTTGTTATTTTGATCCCTATTCACCTCTCATCTTCTCACAGACAAAAGCCTCTGAGTTTCTCTGTATATACGTGTATTCTTGCTTTTATTGAGCAGGAATCCTCTTTGCAATCTCTGCTCTGAGATGAGACTGCTCTGCGGATCATATTCAGTGTTTCACTTGGGTTTGATTTTGTCTCTGCTCTGACAAACCCCTGGCGAAGTTAATGGGGACAAAAGAAAGTAAAGGACTTCAGGATTTGGTTCTGATTTCAGTGACAGGAGTTCACCTCCTTGTCACGCTACGGATGCTTGTTTCCCTGTTGCAGCTACATCCAGATTCTGGGGGGACTGGGAAAGGGAGGGGAGGGCGGCAGGGAACATCTTTCGGATTAGGATAGGCAAGGATGGGCATGGTACATGAAAATGCAAAGCAAACCAAAATTCATTAAAGTGTAGCTGTTTCGGCAAAGATAGTTGAAAAACATACACCACCTTGCTATAGTGAATGGATTTTACTAGCCATGCTGTTCAGAGCCCGGAGGCGGGAGGCCTGGGCTGTGGGTGTACCCCTGGCCGTGGGACGCTTCCCGGTCACACGGGGTTAAAGCTTCAGCCTCCCGCCTCCAGGCAGGACAATGCAAATGTGGCCCAGCTTGGCTTTCCAGAGGCAAACATCTCCACAGCCACAGGTGAATAAAAATGTGGAAGCATGCAAAAATCATCAGAGCAGCTAGGGATTATTTTTTTTTTAATTTTTTTTCCCACTATTTCAGCCTGCAAACAACACACCCTGATCTGACGTCCTGTTCCAGCCACTTTCTTTTACACACAATGTCTCATCCAGGCTAGAGATCCATCAGCATCTGAGTATGAGCTCCACAAAGGACACTGCTATTTTTGGGGTGCCCACAAGTCCAATTCCATCTGTCAATTAACAAATTTAAGCAGAGCATGAAGTGTCAATCAGCCTCATCCCAGCATGGACAGAAAACCTGGCATTTTCTCCACTGCATTACAGCTTTTTTCCCTAAGGCACATCCCGTGCTCAGGAACGTGGCAGAGAGGCAGTTCTCGTGGGTCTCCACTTCCGACTAGATGTAGGCATAGCTGTTTTCACAGTAACCCCCTGATCCAGCCGGCCTCAGAGTTTTTCTCTCCCCTACCTAAATTTTCCCAAGGAATGCACAAAGCAGACCGATCGCTGCAGGACAGAGTCCGTGTCCATGGCTGGCACAGTAGAGGAAAAGTGGGGACAAGTTAAGGATGTGTTTTATAAAAAGGAGCAGGAGAACAGCCACCACTATCCCCTCCCAGCTGTGATGGGCTAACAAACCCCCTCCACACACAACCAAAAAAAAAAAAAAACAACCCCCCAAACAATTTGCTAACAAAGAGTCAAAACTCAAAATTCCCCAGAAGAAGTGAAAAACAAAGCACGCACCACAGAAGAGGTAATGTGGTAAGTAATGGCTAAGGCAAACAGAAGGGACCTCCAGCCTCACCCCAGCATCGCCCAAGGTCACCTCCGTGTCTGTGTTTCTGTAAGGTGGGGACAATCCTCCTTTTGTTTCCCCACTTTGTTGCATAGGTTGCAGAAGAGGTTTTTGGGGCTCCAGATGTTGCTATGATTAAAACCGAAAGACATCTGCATAGCTTATAACTCCTACAGGTGATATTTCTCCGGCTCCTATCTTCAGGATATATGTGTAAAGTATTTCTATTGACTCTAATTGATCGTAGAGCAGCCCCTCACTTCTGAGTTACAGTGTCCGTCTCCAGGAAAAATGGGGTTTTCCTTGTTGTATCATCAAGGGAACTGAAAAAAGCAAGTCTGAGAACAGTGAAGCAAGTAGAAGAAAATAGGAGACAAGTGTAAGGGCAAGGCTGTTTGCATAAACACTTTGATAAGTTATTAGGTAAGGCCACGGGTCAAAGTCAATAACGGCCAGAAACCCACTGGTGCCAATAAGTGCAAGCTGGAGCTCGGAGAAGCCCCTAAACGACTGGTAGCTGGGTGGGTATATGAAATAAAACCCAGGTACCGGTCCCTTTTTCACACACTTCAGCTCACGGTAGTTTCTCACAGGCTTCTTGTTGCTCTTTCTTAGTAATTAGGAGAAAAGCTCCAATTGCATCATAAATATTTCCTGGGGTGTAAAAAACTATTTCAAGCAGAGAAGTGCAGTGATCGGTGGCTTGGGCAGACTCTGTTTTCCCCAGGTTTTGGGGGTTCCGGGCAGGGGATGGATCCCTGCGATGTCCCGGGTTTGCATCATGGCTTTGGATCACCCCCCGGCTGTCCTGCATGATGGGCAGCTGCGGCATAAAGGGAAAAATTAAGGAAAACTTGCCTTTATCTATCCTGATGGAAGGAATCCATCAAGTCAGGTAACAAGAGACAGGGTAAAATCACTGGGTTTGGTCACCCACAAGACGAAAGCACCAGTTTTGATGAAGGAACCCAGTTGCTACATGAGCCAGTAACATGGTCCAGTCGTGAACATCCTCTTTCACCATGTTTTGTCAGTGACCTAGAACAGAGAAATTTGGGGAGGGGGAGAGGATAGTCACAGACAACACAGGATTTTGGGATGGGGATGGCCACAGACCACCCAGAATTTTGGGATGGAGGTAGTCACAGACCCCCAGGCATCCTTCTCTCAGCAGTGCTGTGGCACCAAAGCCCTCAGGTGCAGTCTCACTGCAGACCGAAGTACAGCAGCCTCCTCCCGAGGTAACTGACCTTAAGGACGGCCAGAAAACAAGAATTTCATTTTGTGAAACATTTGGGTTTGTTCCACGGGGATTTAATTGCCTTTTGTTTTGCTTTTGTGCAAAAATGAAAGCATTCGGCAGAAAGAAATGCGCTGCAGATAAGCATGTAAACCAGGGATTAAGGCACTCACTGGGGAGACGAGAACGTCTACATCAAATCTTTGATTTATTCCAGGAATTCGGCTTCTGTTAATCACCTATTTTTTGGTTCATTGGCCTAGTTGTATTTTGGGATGAATGTACCATTTTGTCACATCAGAAATGGAACATTAATAGGAATGTACCGTTAATTTGGAGGATGCTTGTACCCGCTGAAAAGAAATAAATGATGCTATAATTAAGGTTGAAAAATAATTCACTCAAAACCCCTGGAACATTTACAGAGTGCAGAAATGCAATGCAAATTTTCATGCTTGAAATATTCATAGATGATTTTGTGAGTCATTACAGGTACCCTATAAACAGTGGTTTAGGTAGCCAGTGCTTCGCTCTGAGTTTCACGCTGGTGCTCCTACAGGTTCAGGAGTTTTATAACCTTCCATCACACCCAGCGGGTCCTGGGGTGTTGGTGCTGGGCTGTCCCGCTTCGGAGACGGAGGCACCTCAAGGGTTGGGCAGGAACAGAGCATGGCTTCGCCGGTGTTGGGATCCCTGGGCTGGGCTGGGGAAGAGCCACATCTGGCCATGTTTTCAGCAAAAAAAAGGTCAGCCAGGCACCCCAGGGAGGCAAAAAGCAGCACAAAAGGGCTTTGGGCAGCCGGGGCTGCTGAAGGGGTAAGCGAAGGCTTTCCTGGTCTCTGCAGCTGAGCTTGGGCTCCTTTGGGCACCAGAACCAGCACTTCCACAGCCCTTCCAACGGCTCCCACTTCTGACAGCATGATCAGGATTTTGGGGGGACTCGGCACGCAGTGAAGAGCCAACCTGGCTTTAGGTTGGACCTTCCAAAACACAGCCATCAAGAACTTCCCCAGCACTCTTAAAAGCTGTGTCTACCGTACACAGAGGCTTTAAAAGTAGCTTAATGTAAAACTTTGGAGCTACCTTTTTCCAGACAGAGGTTTTACAGTGTGGGAACAAGGCACAAAAGTTGGGAAGAAGGGATTTTTTTTCTTTGTTGTTATTATTGCAATTTGCCTGAAGCATTTTCTTGCTCCAGAGCAAGGGAGAGGTATCTTGAGCAATTCTTCAATAACAGGGACACATCTCTGTTTCAGGCCCGTGCAGCTGAGGTCGGTACCACAAAGAGACGGAAACCCTCCTGCAGCCGGGGACATGCAGCTGTGCCATCCAAAGCACATACTGAGCTGCTGGGTGTTGTAGTAACATGATAATGCCACGAAAAGACTTGACGAAAATATGCCTTATTCTTCCTTTGATCAGCTCTAAGCTGGATGTGCCAGGTTTACTGCAAGAATTAACCTGTCAGACACCCAAATAGTGGCTGTTTAATTTTCCCAAAGTTAATGGAGAGAGTGCCCATAATTACACCTGGCCTTCTGTAACTCTTCAGCTTGCGTGATGAAGTAGGAGACAGCATTACAGCACTTACGGCTATTGATTATTTAAACTAATGGACTGCGACTGATTGAATCTATTGCCACAGCCAGGGGATTCTGTGTTGTGTTTCTTTTATGGACTCAATAGAAAACATCTCTCAAATGTCAAGGTGGAAAGGTGGGTGGACCAGAGAGCACCCAGGTCCAGGCTGTCTGACCACAGTATTGGGGTGCAAGGAATGGGTTCTTCACGTCGATGTGGCACTGCATCCAAATGTCTTGTGACCAAAGCTGCTATGTTAATCCTTGCCCCACCGGTATACTTCTCGTTTGTGGTATAATGTAGGTTTTTTGTGGGACTGTCTTGCTAAATTGCATTCAAGTCCAAGAGACGGAAAATTTAAGAAAGGTCAGAAATATATGAGATACAGCAAATGTCTGAAGGGTGCTGAGGGAATGGCAATAAGAGTTTGTTCATCTAACAGACTTCAGTGCTGGTCTCCCTAGGCAGCTTGCCTAGACCAATCTAACAAAATCTGTCATATCACACACATTTTTGGAGTAATTTCATGTTGAGCTTCAGCTGGGTAGCTACTGCTGTAGGCCAAGCTCACCAGGTTTATCTCTACACCTGCATTTCCTTGTCATTACCAGGATGCACCAAATTCAGCCTTCAAGTTATTTATTTTTGTCAGGTATTTAGCCCAAATTTATCTCTTTTTGTACCGCCTGGAGGACAGTGGGAAAAATACGAAGCTGTTGAGTTCTGCCATTTCCTTCAACATGGGCCAAAGGCTGGCCAGCACCTCAGCCATCCATGCACTGACCGGACATCTGGAACATCTGGAGCCATAAAAGCCACTTTGCTTTGCACAGGTGGAAATACAGTCCCCACGGGCCATTCAGGCTTCTGGGAAGCGCTTTGCGCCATGCCATTTCCCCGCTTCAGGAGGAGACATAGAATGAGTGCCAGCCAGCTTGTCTGATGGAAAGTGCTCCTTTCAAGAACCTCTGGAGTTTATGATGAAATTAGGATTTTGGCTGATGAAGGTAACAATGCTGAGACAACCAATTTGATTTGTACAGCCACTGGCTTGGTGATGTGTAATATTTTGGTTATGCACCAGGAGCGATATAACATTAGCATGGTGCAAAACATACGGATTGCAAACTGCCTGGCTGAACCACTCAAAATCATAGAATCAAGAATGGTTTGGGTTGGAAGGGACCTTAAAGATCACCTAGTTCCCTGCCATGGGCAGAGACATCTCCCACTAGACCAGGTAATGTAGATGAAAAAACAAAGACTTCAAAATACAGAGTACTCCTCATCAGAAAGAAGAATCTCCTAGCTCAGTAAAAAAGTATTAGGGGTATAGAACAGCAATTAGATGGTCTACCTGGTGGATGGGCTGCCTGATGCCAGGACGATGGCTCTGAAAATAAGTGTTACTCATTTAATAATAGTTCTGTAGTGTTACATTTGCAAGGGAGAAATCTGCTATGTGCTGGAGCCACAGAGCAGGCAGCAGGAAAGGGACGGCTGGACAACCTGGTGCTCATACACACAGAGCATTGTCCCTGTGCTAAAGGCACAGGTTATTGAGGAAAATGGTTCAGAACTTTTGAAGATAAAATTTAATCTGAAAAAAAAAAAAAGGAAAACGCTAAAGTCTAAGTAAGCAGTTACAAGATGCAATCTATATTGGTATCTTGCAAATGTTACGGGTTTTTGTGTACTCTTGACCAGATACAACTCTAATGACCACCAAGCATAAACACGACATTTCAGTGTTAAGAGCCCCAAATGACTTGTGTGTTTCAAAGCTCTTATAGAAAGCACACATTCAAACAACAGAAGTTTCCATCACTTACCTGCCTAATGTTGGCTCAATGAACAAGGATATTTTTAGGACTGGAAGTGTGAACAAATCGTGTGGTGCAGGAGTGCACCACATGACATATTTAGGGCCATGAAGACTTGCTGCCACCTCTCCTCCATGATTCAGACTGAGACTTGTCCACCCAACAGCTCAGCCCCAAACAAGGAGACTCATGCCCTTCTCCTCCAGCAAGACCACTCCTCTCCATGGCTGACTCCCCATGCAGGCAGTGCTGTGGAGGGTTTCAAGGCCTTAAAATGGTCTCCTGAGGGTCTGCTCACATCTCTGTTTCCTCTCTTGGTCCCACATTGTGTCAAAAGTACATTTACAAAGAACAAGCAATTATTTAATGGACTAATTAGACTGTCCAATAGGTTGTTTAAAAGTGTTATAATTATCTATATGCAATGACAGTTGGGTCAGTCACATTCTTATAATATCTTTTAGCCATTTAATAAGATGTAAATCAGTTAGACAAAATACAGTCCTGATATGAATGGGACCAGGGAACATCCCCAGCATTGCCAAGACTCCCAGGTTTCATCTCCTGCTCGTGTCTGGGGATCTTTGGGGTGCTGGGGTTATCAGCCTCTCTACTGCTGTTACTCTAGAGGGATGTAGGTGTCCCACAGGTCTCACGGCAGCACTCTGAGGACATCTCAGCTGTCCACAGGCACCCTGAACAGCCCATGACACGTGCGAGGCCACCTCACAGCCTCCCTTGCCACCTCCCTTGCAGTCGCAGCTGGTGGCTTTGTCACTTGTCCCCCAAGGAGCTGCTGTAGCTCCAAGACGTAACTCATGCCCGTTTCATCACAATAAAACAACAAAGACTAACCAGAAATGATCTTTTCGATGTTTTGCTGTTCTCTGCAGGTGGGAAGCACGGTTGCCCATCAGCAGGGCAATGCTGACCTCTGCTGCCTGAAACCAAAATTATGAAAAACTACCTACAACAGCACCAGCGTGGCCGGGTGGCTTTGACATAGCGACTGTAAAACCACTCAGGTGTAATAGGATTTCCATGTCACCTAACCTGGGTGAGCACAGGTTCATAATTTCAGACCCACATGCCAGATCTGGAGGAGATGCTATAAAAGCCAACCGGGTTACAAGTCATGGCCAAACCCTTTCCTGATGGCAATGCCAGGGGCTTGGCTGCTTCCAACGGCAGGGAGAGGCAGGGTTGGTGTCCTCCATGGCTGGCAGCTGGTGCTGACATGCCCACCATAGCTGGAGTGCTGGGTCTTACAAGAGCCCTGGCAAGCAGACACACAGCCAGCTATTCTCTTGTTGCTTCCACCAACTTCTTCACTGTTTTGCTCCACTGGTTGGGAAACTGATGGAGGGAAGGTGCCATGGAGCCAGAAGTGGTGTTTCATCTGCTCAGGTGGAAATCTGGATTTTCATATTTAGAAAAGATTAGCCTGTTAAAACATAATTATAAAAATACAGGTTATTCCTCTTACGTATACTTGGGGTCCAGCAATGAATAGTGCTGAAAGGAGCACCAGACCCGGAGATGTTTTCTAGGGTCTTCCTCAAGGGTCAGTCACACTGCTTAATATTTCCATTAATGATCTCAGCAGAAAATTACGTGTGTGATGATGAAAATGTGCTGATGCCACAAACCCAGGGGACACCTTCAGTATAGAGGAAGATTGGGATATGACACAGAGAGGAAAGGACATCTTTGAGAGCTGAAAATACAGTCTGAGGTGGCACAAGATGACAAGCGAGGGACTGCTCCAGTGCAGCATGAGCTGGTCTGTGGAGCCACAGTAACACAACTAGGTGAAAAAGGCAAATGCAATCCTAACATATATTAGTCAGTAGGCGTACTTTCCATGGAGACAGGGGAGCAAGCTAGTCAGTTCGGAGTTATTTGAGGTCTGCAGTTTACCTGACCTGGGTTACAGGTGAGCTTTGCTGCAGGTGCTGAGACACCGATGTGACCGCCCCCCTCCCAAGGCAGGCAGGGTTTGCTGCCCCAGGCACCATGTGAGTGTGCCACATCACCTCCAGAAACCGATCCACAAGCAGTTCCAGGATGTTTCCCCACTCAAGTTATTCCTACTGCAGTCCTGCAGGTCTCCCCTGAGCTCATTACGATGGATGCAGTGTACAGGCTCGAGTCCATTATATCTGTGCTGCTCCCTGTACTCTGCCGGTTTTACACAATTTGTCGAAGGCGCCGTGCTCAACCTGACTGCGAGCTCTTTCTGTAAGGGCTCGAGGGCAAAAAGTTAATGGAAGCAGCTCACTCCTGCTTTCCTCGCAAGGAAAATCAAGAGCAGCTCTGCAGCCTCCCAGGCACTCACCTCCCCAAGGGACCTGGAGATCCATCCTGCATCCCTCAGCAACAGAAACTTTTGCCAGTTTAGAGAATAAGGGAGTGAGAGGGGGCAGATGTTTCTGGATTCAGATCCACCAAATTTAGCAACTCTTGGAGGAGGAAAAGAGAAGCAAAAGGTTCAGGGGAGGTAAAAGTGGAGCAATTGCATTACAAACCCATTGCAATCCTGCCAAGCTCCCTTCTGCGTCCGCCACACACCAGTTACAGCTGCCGTGAGAACCACTGAGGACATTTTGCTGGAAAAACTCTTCGCATTCACATACAACACAGAAAACTTGCAACCTGCTACCAGCTGGTGTACAGGCGACACAGAAGGGGAGCAAGGCATGTGTCGTTCCTGAGCAGGCAGCACGTAGAGGGAAAGCTCCTGTGTTAATGCAACACCCTTGGGGAGGTTTTGCCATCAGTTGTGCCTTCTGGTATTTGCATAAGGTGTTTTATTACTGCTGCTAATCTGCAGCTGGGCAAACAGAGACACAGAGGAGTCAAGTGACCGGCTCGTATAGGGAAAAGGAAGAGTCAGGGGCTCAGCAAATGGTTGACGACTCCTCGGCACACGGACATACCCGAAAGCACTCCACTCCGAGCGAGTTCTGGCTGAAGGAAACACCACATAACCCTCTGCCGGTCCTAATCAGGGGGAGAATTATGTCTGTTTGTGGTCAAGGTGGTCTATCCTGGGACGTGTATTTCTTAGTCATTGTCACAAGGGCTAATTTATCTTTGGTAATTAGTTTCTGTGCCTTGGAGCAGTGAAGCGCAAATAAGCATTTAACATTGATCTATTGCAGCACTTCCCTGGGTAAATAGATGGCTCTGGTGTCGGCTGATGCTGATGCATCAGTGTCTTTTATGATCAGCGGAATCACTGAAGCATCGGCTCAGCCACAAGCCAAAAAGCATGTCTAAGCTTTTAAAACTAAGCTTGGGGGAACATGTCTTCTCCAACCTGCTCGTGCTCTGGAAGACAGAAGCAACATTTCCCCCCTTCTGCTCTGAGGCACAAGCCCAAAACGCTCCCGAGGAGGAGATCATATCAAACAGAAACACAGAAGCCTGAAGACTAGGACCAGCAGAAATATCCTTTGCCCTCTCAAACTTCAGGATTGCTTAGGTTCAGGTTTTACAGCTACTACACAACCTGCGTGGCCAGCTCAGGACTATAGTCTTCCCCAATTAACAGTTTTCAGCAATTATGTGTTATTATATCTGTTTTCTTTCTGTATGCAAGAACATAACATCACAGGTCTAGGAGGAAGGATCTGGAATTAACCTGTCAAGTCAGGAGTACAGAGATGGGACTGCAGACTGAAAAATGTGATGCAGGAACCCAGAGCCATGATAGCCTGGGCTGGGTTATGGGGCTGGCTTTGGTACAAACGCTGGAGGAAACTTCAATTGAAGAGGTGGAAATGGAAAACAGGGTGTAATACACCACGGGGTCCTTGGGCGTGGCACAGGTCATGTCAGATGAACTCTTCTTTGGGAAGATTATTTACATATTTACTCACTTAAGACTGGGCAAGATGCCCCATGGGGCATGTCAACAAGAGAGCCAGCCGGAGATGACAAAGCAGGTGAGGAAGTGGATGAAAAGGAGATGTTAGATGATGTTTTGAAAAGGTAACTGTGAGACCAAAGAAAATTTACTGGGGAATGTATGGACTATACACAGAGAGTAATTCCATTAAAAGTCTTCACAAATATGACAGAAACATGAAATTGCTTGATGACAAAAAGATGGGGGCTATCACCAGTACCAAAATGGGTAGGGATGATGTCAAAAAACCCCAAACAACTGATTTTGAAGACTTTGGTAACAGGATCCACCAACAATTCACTAC
>RSEF01000007.1:35359794-35386183 GCA_003993805.1 Himantopus leucocephalus | reverse complement strand
TCTGTGATATCTAATTATTCCTTTGAAAAAGTTGCATGTTCATCTTTATAACTGTGAAATTAAAAACAGGCCATAAAGTCTCACTTTGATTGAGAGACTCTTCCAGAATATGGAAAGAAATATTAATTCAGTGCCCATCACCTGGATACACTGGCTTTTCCGCAACTGTATTTAACAAAGTGCAATTCAAAAACTGTTCCTTCCTGCCACAGGGGGTGAGAAGTATTAGCTGCTTGCAGTGCTCAAAAATGATCCCAGTTCTTTGTTTGAGGTATGAAACTGGGCTGCGCAAATTCAAAGTGGCTAATTTTATCATGACCCCAAAAATGCATAGTGGTTGGAAAGCAATTTCTCCCCAGCTATTAGCTCCATTGTCCTCATTAAATATCTTTTCTTTTGCTGGTTAGATTGGAGGTGGAGAAGACTCATAGCTGCTATTCTTGATCACGTTACTGAATCATTTTATAGCAGTGAACAGGTTGCAGTGGCCAACATTTAAAAATTGGGTATTTCAGTTTATCAACTTCAGTCCTAATATTCAAGCATGTTTTCATTTTCCAAGGCTGCAAAAATATTCAGCGGCAGCTGTGAAAATCACATCACTATTACAAGTTCCTAAAATAGAAGTAGGAACTAGGTAGCTAATTTCGGGTGCCCTCATTTGGAGATGGCTACCTAGAACCAGTTCTAATTGCAGTTCAACAGAAGCTCCTGGTTTTGTAAAAGCAAACCGACACACCATAAATACATGATTTAAAAAATCTTCTTATGGATTCTTCTGACTTTTTTCCTTCCCCTGGATTTGTTTTAGTCTAACACCCTCTGCTTCGTTTGAACTTTCACCCTTTTTTTTTTTTTCCCCTATGTCTGGCACTTTCTTTCTCGGGATCTCCAAAGCACAGCAAAAAGCAGTAAAAAACTGTCATGGTTGGACTTCCAAGTCTGTGTGGCATAAAGAGTGTCACAATTAGACAAAACCAATTGCGGGTCTGGTGAACTGATGAATAAAACATGCTTTGATAAAAGAATTTACCTAAGTGCAAAGTATCATTATAACATAGCTTGGGTGGAAAAAGGCTTTTTTCCTCAGTCAAAATTTCGCAGAGCCAGAAAAGCATTTTTAGAAAACTGAAATAACCATCAAGGTGTTCAGCAAAGTAGTTATCCACCTCAAAAATACAGGTCATCAAATAAAACTCCATTTCCCAGTATTTCAGACATGGAATTTTCTCAGCTGCAAATTCAAAGGGAAGAGGATGCCTAGGAGCCTTATTATCATTCGAGGAGTTATTAAAGAATAGAAATCATCAAGAGAGAGCACACTAGCGGATCAGGTTGAAAAGTACAAACCACTTTTTTTTCTGAAAAGTCAAATATCAAAATAAATTCACTTCAGGCACATTCACATCAGCTTTCTCGCAAGACTTTTATTGGCACAAATGATCACAGGAAGCAAACGTCATGCTGAAAGTGCTCTACCCACCTCCGAAGGGTAAGTTCATTAGGAAGGATTAATTGGGTGAAGGCATTATCTCCTTTGAGAGGTCTTTTTCATGTTAGCACTTAATAATGTTCACTCTATTCAGGCTAACTCGGGAAAGCAACGTTCCACTGTCGTTCTGAATAGGCAAAACACTACTCTCTCGTGTCAACTATTTTTATTTCCATTGTAATGAAACAACTGCCCTTTACTGAATGATCAAAGGAAGATCGATGCCACAGTAGAGGACAGAAAATGAGGTACCGGAGGTTCAAAGGACACATTATATCTGCTGATGTGACCTGCTTTTGCTCAGTGAACTTATCTACGAGCATCTCGACTCAGACGTACAGGATAGGCTTCAGCCTTGTGCAATGCTTTGTGCCGGAGCCCTGCAGTAGCTGAGACCAACTTCTGCCTTTAACAAAGAGCTTTAGTCACTTTTTGGGCATTGTGAAGGCCCTCGGCACATACATCACTGAATAATAGCCTGCGGGAGAGATGCATGGAATCACATTTTTTGTAAGCATCTAAAAGCATTGCCTCCTGTTGAAGTCATCTGACACCATCTCTACTTAGGGCTGAGAAGATTTAGAGCATTTGCATTTGTTGTTAAAGGAAAAAGAAAAGAAAGTTTCCAACTCTTCAGAAAAGGAAGGGTTTGATGCCGGTGCTGGTTCTGCAACTGGTCCTATGAAATTCAGAATTTGCTGAGGGTTGGGTTTTACCATTTTTCACATGAATGACATTGCAAAGTGCTCGTTTTGTATCGTCTAAACATTTCGAGCAGGATGATTCTCCTGTATGATGATGGCAGCATCAGCTAAGGTTTTGTAGATATTGTAATATCCTTCTCTTTCAGATAAGATTTAACTGACATGCAAAGTATTTTAGGAAGAAAATATAACAGTTTTAAAGAACTCAGGATTTTCTATTGCTATTTAGCAGGCTGCATTTTATACGTCTTTTCAGTTATGTGATTGTAACAAGAGAAACCTGCTACTTTTAAGGGTTTCTGATTGTTTCTATTCTAAATCTTGTTTTTCTGTGTTTAAGAACTTGCCCCAAAATCTCATTTCTCAAGCCAAAATTTCTCAAGCTCGGCTTTATCCTGACAGTAAATGTCTCTGGAATGCATGAAAACAAAAAGCTTTACACTTAATCTTTTACCAGAAAAAACACCCACACAAATACTTTCAAAACTTTTAATCTAATGGCAAAAATCATGAGAAATAATGGTTGTCATTGAGGGAAAGGACTTTTCATTGTTCTGTGGTGACTAATGTTGAGTGATTGGGTTGTAGAAACCTTTGCAGATGAAACAAAGGTAAAATTTGGCAGTTATTTTTGCCCCAGTTGAGGAAGACAGTCCCCTTCACAAGGTACCACCAGAAGGCCACCATGTGCCTGAGGTCTGGCAAGTGGCTCTGGTGGCCCGGCTGGAGAGGATGGAAAGCTGTAGAAGCCCTTGGGAAAAGAAATGATTGCAAGCTGGTGCATGGGACATTTGATGACAAGTTGTGTCCCTTGCACAAAAAGGAGGATGTGTGCCCTCCTCCTGCAGGGTTTGCTTTTGTAGACCTACCTACCATGCAGCATTTAAATATTATCTGTTTGTCCTTAGGTGCATGTTAGATAAAGAGTGTGTTTCCATCTTTACAGGATGAAAGCAGAAAGGGCTGAGAGAGGCAGAGGAGCCTCGCAGTCAGAGGGATGGCAGAGGTGAGGGCAGATCAAAGGTGCTTTGGGGCAGCCTCAGGAATTTAATGCTGAAGTCCTTGGCTGCTGTTATGGCAGGTATCTCAGAAGGATCCCTGGGGACATCAACGCAGGAAGCCCCCAGTGCCCACATCCCCAGGTGGGATGCTCTTGAGAAGCCTTTTGCTTCACCGACCCACAGCTACAGATGAAAGGGGGCTGAAAGGAATGGCGTGGGAAAATAGGAAGCAATTCTGAGTGCAAACAAATAGAAAAGCTTATGGGACAGAGCAAGGCCTCCCCTGCCTCTCAGAGGGGTTCCCCTCCACCTTTGGACCCCAGTAAACATCATCTGAGCCCAGATGGGAGTGATGGGGACTTTCAGAGGTGAGATGTTTCTCACCGGGTCACTGCACTGAGGACATTTCAGCTGAAGAAAGGCCATTTCTTTCCAAAGCGCAAAAACGTGAGCAAGAGAAAAACCTCCAGTCTGTTCTGCATTCAATCCCAGTCCACACACACTGCAAGTGCTTGAAATGCAATTAATAATGTCAGACCCTTTTACACTTTTAGAGAAGTTATTTATTATTACTATTGTATTGTCATGACACTTATCACCTCAGTAATAAAGCCTCTCACTTACAGTAATGGATCTAGCCTCATGACCTGCCTGCAAGGAAAGGAAGATTTTAAAGATGGAAAATTAGGGCCCAGCAAGATGAAGTGATTATGGCCGGGCTGGGGAAGCCCGTGGCATGGCCCCACGCCAAATGCAGCTCTCCTGGGAACAGGGACGGCCCTTAATTAAAAAAATGAACTTCCCTTCGTATGCTTGGATTTAAACGTTGAATATCCAAGTGAGAAGGTTTTAACGGCAGGTACTGTCCAGTATGATTTCTAGCACGATTTTGGAAGCAGAAGATGGGAGACCATTTTGCAGTCGGGGTGTACATAAACGTTAAGGGCAGATCGAGGAGCAGAGTGGCACAAGAGGAGTCACAGCCAGCCCTGACAAACCTGGCGTATGGGCTGTCGAAGGAGGCAGGGATCACCGAGGAAAGACGCAAAGTCCTGCCCAAACCCAGCCCACCAAAAAGCAGCTTCCTGCACCACAATGCTGGTGCTCTGCCTTCAGAGCAACTTCAATCTGATAATAAAATTATGATAGCTGCTGGAAAACCGTTATAAGCAGTCTCTGACAGCCGACAGACAACCCACCAGTTCTGCTTTGCCAACTGTTAACTGTCAGCTGGAAACGCACCTGGTGTCACCGTGATGAGCTCATACATTCCTCCCAGAGGACTGAAACGTGTGATGGAAAAACTTTTCCTCCATCTCTTCGCCTTGCATTGTTATGGAGCTTCTCCTGGTGCCAACTTCTTGTCCCCTGGGCCATCAGCGCTGGGACTGGTAAGGGTTGTTTCTCCTCCTTGCTGGTTTCCTTCCTCACCCTGCTCTTACCACCTCTTGATGCCAATGAGCTGAAGACTCTGTGGTGAGGCAGGTGCCATCCGGTCCATAGCAGCCCTGAGACAAAGAGAAGAGCTGAGCTGTCATGTTTGCAGAGGCCAGATGGTCCTCACGTTAGAGGAAATTTAAAAAAAATAAAACCAGAGATATCTTCCACCAAGATAAAAAGCGACTGTGGAGAGGCACTTGAAACGGGTTTATTCATTACCCATCCTTCCAAAACGTCTGGAAAGAAATTAGGCAAATTAATGAGGAAAGGCAAGGAGGAGGTATGATTGCTTGGATGCAGCCTTGGGTGCAAGAGGTCCTGACCAACAGGTTGCCAAAAGGCAGGGGATGATGGGGGAAGAAAAAGATGTCATAGAAGATTGACTATTTTCTATAGTCCCTTCTTTTTTCCTTTATTCCCTGGCCAGAACAGGATTTTGGTCAAGGTGGAGTTTTTGCCTGAGCCTGAGTAAAATGTCATATATTTTTACATTTTTCAGGGACCTTTGTGACGTGTAAATAAACAAGATTACAGTGCCAGTATAAATGCTAATTATGTTCAAAAGCAATTTGTTGGTGAGTGATGGAATTGAAAGGCTTATTTAAATTTCCGCCAGAACCAGAATGAACTTGGGCACTGTATTTGCTGGGGGTGCTGCTCCTCCACACGTACAGGGACCCGAAATACAGCTCACCCATACAGAGGAGAAAGCAAGAAGTTTTCTCTCCCATTAATACCTTTTCCTGGCTTTGTACTATAAGTTATATTAATGTCCTTAGTTGAAAATTTCAAAAGCATCAGAAATATTAATAAACATTAAGCAGTGGCTCAGGAATAATTTATAGAAAGTAGAGTGAAGGCACTCTCTGGCAGTGCTTGTTGTTTTAAGGCATTTGTAATCGGGCGAGACGCTCCTAGTAAAACACCCAGACAAGCACAGGTCATTTGTTTTGTGTCACCTTAGGCTCTGAAGCAAAAAAAATCTGCATTAACATTTGGCAGGAATTGCGAGTGAGTCACAACTGAGGTTGGCCACGACCCCGCGTGCCCGGAGCACAGGGGGAAAGTTTACCTTAATTTGGCTGCCTTGAGATAAGGCCGTGGAGGGGGGAATGCTCTGCTGGAGGAGGGAGATGGGAAGGAGGAGACCTTGAAGGCAAGCTGTAAGAATTAAATAAGCTCAGGAAGGATGTCTAGGCTGAAATTTGTATTTTTGTCATTGTTATTTTTAAGCACGTATACAAACTAGTCTCAGCATAAAGGGGTAAGTTTGGGTGAATAATTTTTAGACTGAAGGTTATTCACAGTTGAGTTGTTTGATTCTCCAGTGTTAATTACTTCTGCTTTGTGTTGGATCATATGAGTCACAGGGATTTCTTTGCACCCCAAAGTGGATAACCAATATGTAACACTGGAGAATAACCTGTAGTTGATAGTAAATAATGGAGCAGGTCTATAAGTTAAATGTGTTAAATCTGTAGAACTTTTATCTGAACTTCCTTAAATACCACCTTGTTTTCCCAAATGACAAATGACATGATCTGCACAAGCATTGCAAGCCAAAGCCAACAGTGATCTGTATGAAAACATCTGCAAATCAAGATCTTCTTGTCTGTTTGTTCAGCACAGAAAGTACATTAGCCCTTCTTCCAGAAATAATAAAATCAAAACATTTACACTGTGGATGATCATTTAGGTACCTTATAAAGTAAAAGCACTCTGAGTCAGGAAAGCATTGCAAAGCATTCATAAAAGCAAAGGGTTTGGTCTTGTCATAGTGAAGTCGATGGCAAAGTGCCCGTAATGTTAAAACCTAAAGAAAACAGCCACTGGAGCAATGAGCTGTAATCTTCCTTAATCCATAGTATCAGCTGTTGACAGATACATACAGAGTGATTAATAGGATGCTAAAAAATGTTAACAAAGCAGTAGGGACTTAGCGACTGCTCCGAAAATTTCTTTATCACGTTTCTAAATTCACCAGAGGTACCCTTGTTACAATACACGACAAAACATATGTTTTCTCTACAAACCTGCTGGCAGATCTAACCAAAAGTGTCATCAGACTATCAGGAAGCGACTAGTGGAAATGAAACTCCTGTTCTGCTCTTCCTTGTTCCTTTTCAGAGATGAGAAGAAAAGCCCCGCTGGGATCCAGCCATCTCACATGTTCTACAAACCCTCTTCAGACCCGAGATCTTTCCAGCTGTAGCTTGTACTCTTCAAACATTTATCTTGGAGGGATTTTGTTTTGTTTTAACATGAAATTAAAGGAGAACGGGGGATGAGCAACATATTTCCCGCATTTCCAGCTGCTGCTTTAGCTAAAACCAGCGGCATTAAATAACATAGTGCAGGAGGGCTGGTCCACAACCTCCTCCAGGTGTCCAGGCTGAAGCCCCAGCTCCCGTGCCAGGCTGATCACATGAATATATTTGTATTAGAGGGATAAGCCATCAGTTTATTTCTTTTCCTGTTTTAGGACTAATTGCATGGAACATTTGCATTGATAAGGGCGCTCTTAGAGACAGGGAGCGACTTAATGCGGATGGCAGAAGGAGATTGTTTGCTTTGTGATTTCTGAAAGGGTGTGTTTCTAAATTTCAGCATTTCCCAGCAGAATTGGGGTGGCTGACAAATGAAGCAGAAGCAGGGGGAGCTGGTGTTATTAGGGGTGTTTGCCCAGACCCTGAGGTGCTCGCCCGCAGCCAGGAGTTTGGGTGACTGCCCCTGGGTGAGAAGGAGCCAGAAGGAGCTGCCGCAAGATGGCTGTCTCACCCCAGCCAGCCTGGAGCTGCTCTGCTGGGACAGGACAAGTGCATTCATGGCCCTGCCAGCGGGTTTATTAGTACCACCCCACTATGTCCATACCAAAATAAGGGGATTCCAGGTTTTTGCTGTCTGATGTCACAGCAGCTTGGCGCATGGCAGAGTGACCATGCACTGGTCCATAGATGTCTTTGGAGACCTAGCCAGGACTCTCACCATCTAGCAAGATTTAATTTTCTGTTGATACTTAAGTACTGGAGTTGAGGGATTCCAAGGAGCAATGGTTAATAATAAATATATTTTAGACCTGTTTTAGATATTTCTTCTCAGTCTGGAGGATCTGACCTTCAAAAAATGTCGTCCTTTAAAAGGTAGGATGAAAACCTCCTCCTTAGAGTTCTAGGTTATAGGCTAATAATCCTATGAAGGTCTTTTTAAGCTCCAAGAAGGTTAGTATGATCCTACCACCAGTACATGGAGGTTCATCCAGCAGCTTCGGGGATATTTGTCTGGCCTTTGCGGCCTTGTCTGCTGGATACAGAGCATATGGACATGGTTCATGTTTTGGGTCATCAGGACTAACTCCATCAAAAGGCACTGCATGTTGAACTCAGTTACTCCTGTCCTTCCCATCATAAAGGCCTTTAGAAAGGCATTTCCCTCAAGAAACCCAAATTCTGTGCTGATCGAGGACTCTGACAACATTTGTGAGGAAGCCATTCTGAACCATGCATGGTTTCAGGGCAACTGGAGGTCTATTTTCTGGGCATAAACATACCCTGAGTTTTCCTGGGGTTTCCGAAGTACAACCTTATGGGAACAGCTCTGCCACATCTAGATCCTGCCTCAGGTGTCTTCACCCAAGGGAACTCCAGAACAAGCGCCCCAAATCTGAAGACTGCAGGGCAAAGCCTGGTGTCTCAATGAACACTATTAAGATAGTGTATGGCTCATGACGGTTGGAGATCTCGCCTTACAGCCATGCATTTATTTGATGTATTTATTTATGAAGAATAGGCAGAGTACCCAAAGATTTTCTACATCACTGATATAAGCCTCAAGAGATTTCTGTGGGGAAATATTGAAGGGGGAGGGAAAAAAGTTCAGCATCTTTATTTTTATGTTGTGCTCCCTGATTGAGGTTACTTTTAATCTTTTCAATATATGCTTCTGTATTTTACTGAGCTTGTCTTTTAATGGGATTATTCAGAAATAAGCTATTAGATTTTCCAGTTCCTATGCTGCCTTCATTGCCCTGGTAATGTTCAAGGGTAGAGAAGTCTTAACATTCATTACAAAGGCAAACCATTCAGAACCCAAGACTGAATATAGTCCCAGTAAAAAATAAATCATCTTTCCTTTATATTATAAAGAGCTGCTTTCTGTAACTCCTTTTTAGGAGGATGTAGTACACAATCATAGCTACGCCATGCCATTGAAATGGGCATATTACTAACTTGAAATAAGGATAAAACCTTAACGTATCCTGGGCTGCATCAAAAGCAGCGTGGCCGGCATGTCAAGTGAGGTGATTCTGCCCCTCTACTCTGCTCTTGTAAGACCCCACCTGGAGTACGGAGTCCAGCTCTGGAGCCCTCAACATAAGAAGGACATGGAACTGTTGGAGTGAGTTCAGAGGAGGGCCACGAAGATGATCAGACTATGAGGACACTCTGAGAGAGTTGGGGTTGTTCAGCCTGGAGAAGAGAAGGTTCTGATGAGACCTTACAGTGGCCTTCCAGTACCTGTAGGGGGCCTACAGGACAGCTGGGGAGGGACTTTTTACAAAGGCATGTAGTGATAGGACAAGGGGTAATGGCTTTAAACTGAAAGAGGTGACATTTAGATTACATATTCGGAAGAAATTCTTTACTCTGAGGGTGGTGAAACACTGGCACAAGTTACCTAGAGAAGTTGTGGAAGCTCCATTCCTGGAGGTGTTCAAGGCCAGGTTGGATGGGGCTTTGAGCAGCCTGGTCTAGTGGGAGGTGTCCCTGCCTGTGGCAGGGGTGTTGGAACTAGGTGATCTTTAAGGTCCCTTCCAGCCTAAACCATTCTATGATTCTATGAACCTGCAACTGCTCCATTTAAAATAATGCAGTTTGGGCTTTGTTGGCATTACTTCTACCGCAGAGTACACATGGCAGCTTGGTTACCCACAAAAGCATTTGCTTGGGGCTGGAACAAGCTGTCGAGCTGTCGGAGCAGCACGGATCACTCAGGGAGCCACGGACCTGCTCCTTGCTAACTGCAGCACTGGGAACTGCCACGAAGCTCATTGCTGAGTGAGTCTCATCCTGCACTGGGGTCAGCAAGGTTAATTCAGCTCAAAGCTAAAGCAGAAGCAACCTCATCCTCCTGACATCCCCTTCTTTATGTTTTCCTCCCCTGGTCAGGCGCGGTGCCTGGTTAGCTGTCTGCAGACCTGTGCTTGAGAGATAACTAAGCTGCAGAACTTCAGCCATCGAGTAGGGAAAGAAAAACAACCCAAGAGCAAATTTTCTACAACCCTTGTTGGCACCCATGCTGTGCAGTCACAACATTTTTATAAACCGGAGCCCGGCACCAAGAACATGACTCTGCGGTAGAAAAAAGTGTGGTCCCCAACAGCTGATACCAGCATGCCACGACCTGGCAAAGAAAGCGAAGCTGAGCTGGTGCATCATTTGCCTGCCCAGCTGCTTGACTCTGTTTCTTCAGCTCAGAATCTCAAGTGTTTCGGGAGACAGATTTAATCCGCTGACTGCTGCAGCCCTCTCGTGGCCACACAGACCCAACCGCACTCCGGCACGCCGGCTGCTGGCAAAGCACAGACCGAAATTCTGAGTGGGAGGACAGCATATTTTACAAAGCACAACAAAGAGTTATTAAATAGCATATTCATCCAAGACTAAATATATAAATAAATGGAACAGACACTTAGGATAGTATTTGTTCCAGGTGTACAAGCAGTTGTTCTTAAATGACTTGCTTTTCAAGAATCAAAAGAAAAATTACAGATAAGGCATTAAGGAGTCATGTTTTTAATGGGGTGTCCTGCTTCATCTCCCTGGGCTGTCACTAAACAGTCTGCTTTGAAGTGCTTCTTTTCTTTTGAGCATTTGCACATTGATTTAAAATGGTGTGGGTAAATTTTGTGCTCACGGGTTTTGCTGAGTATCTGCTTACTGGAAACACGTCTCTCTGCTCAGGAAATGCCAAGGAGGGGTAAAAACCTCTTAGGTGGGGGAACCTGGACTGTTCCAAATTTCTGCAAAGACTAATAGGTAGATGGTTCTTTGCAGTTTGAAAAGCAAGCCTGGTTTTTGGTATATTTTGTTTTTCCTTTTGGTCTACCAGGTAGAGACCGAGACATCGCTATCACGTGGTAATAAACCATGGGAAATAATAGTGGAAGGAGCACATTGACGGGGGCAGTGCTGAGAGCCCATCCAACAGCCCAGCCGTACACTGCCTGCCCAGTGCTGTCAGCAAACACAATCAAAGGAACTACCTACAGAATAAAAAAATAAAATGGATCTAAACTAAAAGCTTGTGCATAGGTATGGGGCACTCTGGAGGAGGTTGTCCACTTTTGATTGATGTTTCTTAGACTGACAGCAATAATACTTACAGACCAGAGTGCCGCAGTCCTGCCAGAGGGATGACGTTACGCTACCGTTGTCCCACTGCTTTCCTCTTTTTTTCCTTACAGTAGTTTCAGAGGAGACATCTGCAGGAGAAATGGCTGTATTCCAAAAAGCTATGGAAAAAAACCCAAACCAAAACTAAAAATACAAATAAAACCCCAACAAAACAAAAGTGGAGCCTCAATGACTCTATGCGATGACATTACTTTTTCAGACAGGAGCGCTGCTACCTCTGGCAGTAACTGCATCTGGGCACAGAGATGGGTGCGGGGTGGGGCAGGTTTAGCAGGATCAGCAGGATGCTGGGTGACAATGACATCTAGTATTTTGCAAGCCTGTGCACCAGCCCATGTGTTCGTGATGCTGGAACAAACCTTTTGATCAAAACCAGGCATTAATAAGGCAGTGGTATCTGCAGCCCCTTCAAGTGGACATGGGCATGTTTTTTCCAGCTTGAGCATGGAAAAATCATTTTATAGAGGTGGGGTCTGTGCCTGCAGGTATTTTCAATCTGAGCTGGTGCTTCCTGCCCTGACACCTATTTGCAATGAGGCTGGTGGGACTTCAGGCCCTTTTCACCCATGTGCCCAGCCCAAGGTCTGCACGACACCACGGCCCTAAGTACAGCACCAAACCCAACTGGTTTCCCATGCAGGGTCTCCCTTTCCAACTGGCTGCCCTGGCAGCACCTCCTTCAGACCTCTGAACATCTCAGGACTGTGTGGAAATAGTTATAACTTACCCATGCACAAATACAGGCTGGGCAGAGAATGGATTGAGAGCAGCCCTGAGGAGACGGACTTGGGGGTGTTGGTGGATGAGAAGCTCAACATGACCCATCAATGTGCAATCGCAGCCCAGAAAACCAACCGCATCTTGGGCTGCATCAAAAGAAGCGCGGCCAGCAGGTTGAGGGAGGTAATTCTGCCCCTCTGCTCTGCTCTGGTGAGACCCCACCTGGAGTACTGCATCCAGCTCTGGAGCTCCCAACATAGGAAAGACATAGACCTGTTGGAGCAAGTCCAGAGGAGGGCCATGAAGATGATCAGAGGGCTGGAGCACCTCTTCTATGAAGACAGGCTGAGGGAGTTGGGATTGTTGAGCCTGGAGAAGAGAAGGCTCCGGGGAGAACTTACAGCAGCTGTCCAGTACCTAAAGAGGGCCTACAGGAAAGCTGGAGAGGGGCTCTTTATCAGGGAGTGTAGTGATAGGATGAGGGGTAATGGCTTTAAACTGAAAGAGGGGACATTTAGATTAGATATTTAGAAGAAATTCTTTACTCTGAGGGTACTGAGACACTGGCACAAGCTACCTAGAGAAGTTGTGGATGCCCATCCCTGGAAACATTCAAGGCCAGGTTGGATGGGGCTTTGAGCAACCTGGTCTAGTGGGAGGTGTCCCTGTCCATGGCAGGGAAGGTGGAACTAGATGATCTTTAAGGTCCCTTCCAACTCTAACCATTTTATGATTCTATCATTCTATGCTAACATCTTAACCACATACATTATAATTAAGTAACACGGTGCTGTGCTGCGGTGATGCTGCTTTGAGTGAGCCAAGCTACCTCTCATAGCTATGACACAAGGAGGAGCTGCAGCTCACTCCCAGCTCTTACACAGCCTCAGGCTCATCTTTCTTACTTACAAGAAACCCTTAACACTTCCATGAAATAGTATTTTGCATTTTTATTGTTTTTAACTAAATAACCTCTTCATTCTTCATTTTCTGTAAACCCACATATACAGAACAAGATGGAACTTTTTTGGTTTAAAATTGCTTTTATTTCATATGGAGAAAAACAGTAGTAAGAAAGTAACAAAATTAATATCTGCCTGAAAGAGCACAGGGCAAGTATCATCCTGGGATCCAAAAAATTCTCCAAACAAAAAGGCTGATAAATTTTTAAGACATGTCTATATTGCGAGATGCTGAGACGCTTGGGGCAGGCGATACCTACGCTGATAAAACCACGTGAAATAGCCTAGAGCAGAATGACTTACAGCTTAGGTCTGGGTGGAGTGAGGCACATTATTTGGTTGCAAAGCAGCGGGGACGCCTTGCTGGTTTTGTCCTGGCACTGCTGGAAGCAGTGGGTCTGTACGCTGCCAGCACAGGGGCTGCAGCCCCTCCCGGCTGCAAAGCAGCATCTGGTCATATAGACATGTCTTTAGGTGTGTAAACATGCTGGCTATATAGAAAAGTGGGAATCCCAGCGTCAAAAACACAGACAGGATGCATACTGTTAAAAAAAAAAAAAGTCCATGTAGGCTTTTAGTGAGATGGAGCTCTTTACTTTCTGGAAAAACATTCTCCTGGGGCTGGGCTAAATACCCAGGGTGAAATCTTGGCCCCGTTGACCTCAGTGGGACAAAGACCTCATCTCTGGTGTCGCAGTGTCCACTGACCCTGTCTGGGAATAGGGGGCTGTGGCTGAGCTCCGCTTTCTCACCTTCTTGCCTGCAAGTTGCGTTCTTTCTAGGCTCTTTCTGTGACCGCATCGCCCCTATGCCCACCATAATTTGTCTTCTGCAGTTGGTCCGGACTCTAGGATNACAGTGTCCGCTGTCCCTGTCTGGGAATAGGAGGCTGTGGCTGAGCTCCGCTTTCTCACTTCCTTGCCTGCAAGTTGCGTTCTTTCTAGGCTATGTCCTTCTGTGACCGCATCGCCCCTATGCCCACCATAATTTGTCTTCTGCAGTTGGTCCGGACTCTAGGATTCAACCACAATCATACTCAAGTTGTTGCTGAAGATGATCCTGCCGTCCTTTTTGCTGCTGCACTCAGGCTGGCAGAGAGCCTCCTGCAGCCGCCGCCGCAGCCCCGGGGGGGCTGTGCCCAGGAAGTTTTTTGTCCCTGTCAGGAAATCCATCATGCGGCCTCCAACCGGGTCCCCCTCGATAAAGCACTCGGTGATATCCCAGCCTGACGGGAACTCATAAACACGGTATTCAACACCCAGTCTCTTCAAAACATCCGTGATGCCGTTGGAGGTGATGTAGTGGCCGCTGTCGGTGGAAGGCAAGCAGTCTCTGTACTTCTTCCATAAAGCGGCCCATCCGCTACTGTCTGCCAGAGCAGGAGGGAAGGTTACTTTTGCAAAGCCAAGGCAGTGAAACACCAGCTAATGCAACTACTAAATGATTTTGAAATGCTCCTTTGCTGCTCGTCTAGACTTTGCCGAGAGCAGTAGAAGAGCTTTTCCCTTACTTGAGTCCACTTATAACTGTCCATGCCTGGAGAGGGGTAAAACTGTGATGTCCCTCAGCCCTCCTTCCAAAACTCTCCTGTTAAAAGGAAATTCCAAGGAGACTGTCTCCAGTGCTGGATTTGGCCAGAAGGAGTACACACAGATATATCAGTGCACTGAACCTGCACATGTGTGCTACCTATTAACTGCCCCTTTGATAGAACAGTGCAAATGTCTTTATACATTGAATCTCAATTTTAAGTGCACATCAAAGAATACATACCTGAAAAGCCAGTCCCGGCTAGCAAGGGAAACAGCCTACCAGCAACACTAAAAGGAGTTTTAATGGCAAATGTGGGAATGTGTGCTTTATCCACGACATCACAAGCTGGGGATTCGTGAATGGCACACCAGAAAAAACACTTTTTAAAAAAAAAAATAAAAAAAAGCCATGAGATTGTAAGTGCCTCTTTTTCCTGTCCTGCCATAAAGCCTGCAGCTCTTGGCAGCGTCTGTTGTCCTGCTGGGTCTGGGCCATCGCTGCGTGAAGGGAAGAGCCCCAAAGATGGGTCCTCCCAGAACTCAGGGTGTACAGTGCTGATTTCACCATGAAGAAGGATTAACCCTTATTCGTGAATAGCCACACTTCCCTCTAGCCAGTAATTTTGCAGCAGTATGTCTCTGTGAAGTATGCAGCAATTAATCTACTTCGTAAGCAGGGAAGCAAGAGCACAAAGGCTGTGCTTAAGCGATCCCATCACAGACTGGGGTCCAAGAGGCTAAGTCCAAGATTGCATGCTCCCTATGAAATACAGCATTTGTTTAATTTAATTCCTGTAGAAAAGTCACTACTGAAATTCCCAGACAAATATTTGTGGCTCACATACTTCAAAGCTCTTCAAAACACCAACAATGCAGCAAAAAATTAAAGGTTCGTCTTACCTGATAAAATTATGATCAAGAGTTTACCATGAGGGTCGAGGCAGCTGTGGAAAAACTTGATAGTATTGTGAATATCTTCCACACGGTACAGCATCTGGAAGTGACAGTTACACACAGCCGTTATTCCTCCTCCACAGTGCAATGGCTCTTCAAAGGCTTAAACCCTTTCTCTATAGGGTTGTTCTAAATTACTTCCCAGTTGCTTCACAGCCTGTCCTGACTCAGCATGCACGTTTAGGGATGCTCCATGGGACTGAGCATCACCAGCTTTCCACTGGCACCAACAGCCTTGGTTCGGACCCAGGGACCCTCTGCTTAGCCTCGGCCACCAGCCAGATGCTGACCTGCTTGTCACTGTCCTTCAAGCCCAGCACAGTTTCGTGGTTGGAAAATACATGCAAAACAGAGTCCTCTGGTTTCTGTGTCTGGTCATTATCACCAGGGGCATTTCTCGGCTGTGTCTGGGCCAGGGGCAGGCTGGATCTCTTCCAGACACTGAGGAATTTGCACTAGGACAAAGCAGGGCTCATCTCAAAGGCTGCCCTCAGGGCTAGTAACTTAGTCCTTGGCCCAGCCATCAAACGCCTGAAACACTTTGCGGTTGTGAAATCAGCTCTCATGAAATGAATTCAAAATGAAATAAAAGAAAATTTAAATAAAAGCCACTAAAGCGAGAGAATAACAGATTTTTTACAAAGTATAATTGGCACATACAACGTCACTGTCATCAGCAGCAGAGACACAGCAGCATAATTTCTGACCCAACACCGTACACAGGTGTTCGTTCATTAACCTTTCCCTTCAGTGCCATCCAAACTATTCTGATAAGGCAAAAAAATCAAGGGTTTTTTTGCAGCAAAGCATAATTGTTGGTCCCCGTGTGATGTGTGATGGCCTGGGACTCATCCTGTTTTATTACGCACCATACACAGTTAAACCAGTACAGACCAGAGACCAAAACCAGGATGTATAGGGAATGAGGTTTGGCGTTTGTAGAGCTGTTGCAGAAGTTATTGCTCATGGGAGAGCTGTGCTCAGCTCTGGTCCCCCAGCTTCATGCATAGAGCAGAACTGAAGGGAGCAGTTGAAGCTAATACTGCTATATCAAAGCAATATTCCATTACCTGGATCATATGGATGAAGTCAAATTTCTTATGTGTGCCTTTCTCTTTCACCTGTTGTTCATACTCCAAGGAAGTGAGCTGGTGCCAAATAAAGGAGACATTCTGCAGGTCTGGAGCTTGATTCACCAACTCTGTTTTAAAAAGTAGAAGAAAAACATGAATTTCACAAATCAGCAGAAAAACTCATCGTTCAAATTCTCACTATGCCCCAGGCAGGCAGGTATAGCCTCACCTTTGTAAGCTGCCACGTGCTGTGGGTTGGGCTCTATGATTTCGTTGTCAATGAGGGCCCCCGGGTGCGCAGCCTGCAGTATCCTGATCATTTTCAAATCCTGTTCGCCTGTTCAATAAACACAAATTCATCACTTTAAAAAGTACGTAAATGAGATTAAAGGATACCGGTGCACCTGCACCCCTGCTGCTGGGAAATGCCCCAAGAAGGAGTGAGGCACTGTCTACTGTGGCATCTAACCCCGTGATAGTCCTACCGCTGCTCAAGGTAACATCTTTTTACAGATAAGCCTAAAAACAAGGAAGAGATAAGCAACAGCACAGAAACCTGCTAATGACTATATTCTGGGTCATGGGACAGGCAGGTCAAAATAATCAAAGATCAATGTTTAAAAAAACAACCAGGAAGCACTAGTTTTCAACAAAAAGGCAAAGTTTGAATGGCGGCATGGAAGGAGTCAGCACAGCTCTGCAGCTTCAACATGGCACAGGGTGATCCCCACCTTTGGCACTGCCCTGGGGAGGTGGTGGCTGCTCTGCTGCTGGTGTGACGCAGCTCAGAGACCTGGGGAACTGCATGGCAAGGGGAAAGACCCACTGACATGCGGTACCCTGGGTCTTCGCTCTTTGGGGACCAGCCATGTGGTCTGAGCTCTGGGCATCTAATAACTAGTTGTTATCTTGGAGCTGCAAATAGAGACACATATATTTGTGTGTAGGTGCCCCGCAAATTTAGCTATTGGTGCTGTCTGAGCTCTGGAGGAGAAAGTGGCAGTCTGCCCTTCTGTCCTAGGAAATTCCCAGCCTCTTTGGGTGCAATGCAGGTCACTCATTTTCTCTCAGAATGTCTGCAATACACCAAGTGTACGAAGTCCATCTGGTTCATCTGGGACTATGAAAATAAACAGCAGACATGACCACCTTGAGTGGACCTTTGTGAGAATCCTGTCTGTAGCTGATGGTGGGGCCTAAAAATAGTCCTGCCCCTGCAAATGTCACACACAGAGGGCTTGATACAAGATACTGCATCTTCCCTAGCCTTTCAGTTGATGTACCAGCTACGAGAAAAGTCATCATCTTTGGCAGGTGTTGCCGTAAATAGAATTCAAGGAGGGAAATATCAGCCATGCCAGCACTACAGGGACATCCAGGGAAGGACAGATCTTTTGAAATTGGAGAAAAATACCCAAGACCCCTGAGGAATGCGGTGGCATCGATGCAGGGCTGGCCAGAGGCAGAAGGAAGGAAGCTGCGGCTCCATCTGTTGAAGGTGGGTGCATGGACCATATTGTTGAGACTGGTATTTCACAGAAAGTCTCTATAACAAGCAGCTGAATCACTTTAGACAGTCCTAAATGCCAGTCAGTATGTGCCGGGGGTGGGGAGCACCAGCAATCGGAGGTGCTGACGTGGGCTCCCTGCAGGCTCAGGGCAGACGGGAGGCAGAACGTTGCTGTCCCTTGCCCTGGAGCCACTGATGGTGGCAAATGAGTATATCAACAGCAAAGGGGTATTTTAAGAGTTGTTTAGGGTTTGTTTGTTTTTTTTGTTTTGTTTTTTTTTTTACTCTGTAAAATGCCCTAATCCAGTCTTTGCAAGAGCAGGTAATAACGTCCTCAACTGGGGTGTCTGCAAAAACCCAGAGTAAAATACAGGAACTTCTCTGCTCCACCTTGCCAACCAGCAACAACCCTTCAGCAGTAACCGCATGGTTATATACCTATTCTAGGTATTCCAGAAACAGGAGTGAAACCCCTCTGCAAACAGCAGCCACCCCGGCACTGACCGGGAAGTTCCAGCCCAGATGGTGAAACCGTCCAGGGGACAACACAGGGTGAATGAGAAAATGCAATCTGGACTCGACAACAGCCTTTTAGGATGTGGAGTCCGTCACTAATCCCCGTTAACATTTTCGTCAACTAAACTAGTTCTGGGAGCTCTGTGAAATCAGAGTCCAAGCCCGGAAAGGTCAGGGATCAGATATAACCTTTTGCTCAATGCCATCCTAGCTCGCTCCCTGCCCGGCCGGAGAAGTTCAGCACTTGCAGCCGTGGGCAAGCCGAGGGGGTGCGAGTCTGCACCCCTGCCCCGGCATCTCTGAGGGGCAGCTACCCAGGAAACCCAGGACATGAGAGAGTTTTTATTTTTCCCTTAGAACATCTTCTGAAGAGGAAATAAGGAAAAATGAGGAGGGTGCTAAAAGTTCATTTTCCCCTTGTGTTCTCTTGCAGTCAGAATTTTGGTTTTATATTACTTAATGAAAATGGAGTGTAATTGAGAACGGAATGATTTCTTCCTCCTTGCTTTCTCGTATGCTCCAACCTATTCCCAATTGGAGTAAACAATTGAACGCTATTTTTCTCTTACTCAGGAAAACAAGCAAAAAAAAGTGAGAAAAATACTTTCATTTGAAAGTATTAATACTTAAAATTCAGCTGAAAATAGATTTTAAAGCAAAAGCAAACTCTGACAAATCAAACTGCCACTTCTTTTCTCTAGTTTTTATTTTCTCCCAGTTTCCCTAGGAGAAAGTTGGATGTTTCAACACTTTTTTTTTTTTATTTTTTAACACAAATGCATTTAGAACAGCTGTAAAGCCATTTTTTTTCCAAAATATTGTTTCTCTCTGGGGGGGAAATATCATTTACAGTTAAACCTTACTTATCACTGGGTAAAAACACAGTAGTAACAAAGCAACACATCTTGAAAAAGCTGACAAGGTGCTTTGCTAATGGTTATGGCCAGCTGGATTTGCACCACCTGGAGTGCAGCATGGCCCAGCTTTGGCCTCTGGGATCCCTAAAAGCAGAGCAAAACAAGAGTTCCCTTCAGGTGGGATATTCTAAGACAGGACTTTGGGTGGAACAAACATCTGGGATGTCTCTAATTCTCTCCGACAAGGTTTGAAGGTGCTCCTGTACCTAACCTGGAACAGGACTCCTTGCTTTGAGACATATAAAGTCAGGTAAAAGCCATCAAGAGGCAGAAACTAAGCTAAAATCATTGCGCTCATCTCACTTCTTGGAAAGATTTAAGCAGCAGCGTTTCAGAAGAGAGACGGGGAAGGAAAGGAGGGAGCATCACTCTCATCCCAGCTCCACACCCTGTTTTGCCATTCTCTGCTTCAATGAGGAGCACTGTTATTCATGCCTGAGTAGCTCTCCCCATTGCTCAAAACTTCAGTATCTCTTTCTTCTGCCCATAGGGACCCCCCCCACCGCTCCCCAGTATCAGCAGTGCTGCTGAGCTCCTTACCTGTGCCGCTTCCAACTCCCAGAACATTTATAGTTGATTTTCCATTGCCGAGACTGAAATGATAAGTGCACATTACTTAACCACGCTATGTCACGCAACTTCGTGTTTTAATTCTAACACCATGGATGCCACGTTGGCCTGGAAATTTAACTGAATTTTCCCACATGAATTGGGATAGAAATCTGAGCATCCCTTTGGAGCGCAGCTATAACCAACTGCGTGGCGGGAGCCAGCCCCGTATTAGCCAGCTCATATTTCAAAGTACAGTAGGCATCAGGGTATAGTGTTTCTCGTCCTTTGCCAAAGAGTTTCCTTCAAGCTGTGGCCAGCACCAGGCAAAAAGTCCTCGGTGAACCCCAAGGTGAAGGGTTCCTTCCAGGGATAGAGGGGCTGTGCCTGGCTGGGGTGGGCACCGCTCCCACCGCTCCCGGCAGGGACAAGGTGAGATGGGGTGAAACCTCTGCACCCTCAGGAGACAAAGTTTGGCTTTACAATATTGGGTATAAATGCCCAGAAAAAATAAAAATTCAGGCTATCCAGATGACTGGAAATCCTCTCTTTTCAATATTCATCTTGGTTTGAAATTGGGAGGAAAGGTCAAAATCTTCAATAATTTTTACCTTAGAAAAATTACTTCTGAAAAGATCAAAAAAACCCACCCAATCTTGTGGGTCCAAGAATATTTAATAACAACCTGGTTCAAGGATGAGGAGCCTGGGCTCGAGGTGTCTCGCTGCTGTGACATGCTTTATGGCCTTATTCTGCTCTCAGGTGTGGACTGTGCAAAGGGATTGAGTTTCCCGTACACAATCTCAGGAGACGCTGCAGCAATGATTCAACAAGAGGGAAGCGAGTAGTAAATCCTGCCGGGTATGAGCTAGTCAAGGAGCCTTAGGCCTAATGAGGGTCAAGATCCTTTGACAGACCCACAATCAACATCATAGGAAGCCACAATGTTTTGCATCATTTAAAATGCATGTAAGTAAATTTTTCATTTAAAATTTCTGGACACAACTTATTTTTTAATTATTATTTCCATTGCTCATTTTTTTAATCTATATCTGGTCTGGAGTTTCCTGCCTAAATTTTTTTCTCAGTGGAGAATACAGTTCCATAACATCCAAAAATTACCCACACTTGAAAGATCTTTCTTGTGGTTTGGATCTAGGCTGCTCTAAAACTTATCTGCAGTCATCCAGGCTTAATACATTACATCAATACTTCACAAAACTGATTATCATTTGGTACTTAAGCAATGCAAATCGACTTAGGATAGAAATAAGGAGGTCTTAGGGGATTGAGAAAACCAAGAATTAGTCACTAGAAGAGAATTAGAGATGTGTTTCTGTTTGGACTGATGTGTGATGAAGTCCCAAAAGCGGGGAGAGAGCACAAGAGAGAGCTTTCTTTTGAGAAAAACAAACAACAAAAAAACCCTTTAATCCTTGGAAAATCAGCTAATGAAAAGAGATAGACGTGAAAATGAAGTTTTGATTCTTTTCTTAGCATAAGCTGAGAGGCAGCACAGTGTATTCATTGAAATAGCACGTATTCTGGAGCCGTTAAACTGAATATCCTAAAGACCGCTATTAAGGGACTTAAAATTGAAAAGCATTAAAAGTTCATTCATGCCCCAGAAAATCCTTAAACATATTTGCTGACCCTTGCGCGCAGGTTGTGCTCCCAAGACAACAGATGACTTTCCCACTTCGGTGGGAGCACTCCTTACCCAGCCATGATGTTGGGCATTTCTTCCTTGTTGAACTCATCCATGCACTGGTGCTCTGTTGAATGATCCAGAAATGACTTAAAGGCTTCTACATATTCCTCGGCTGTGAGACTTCTCATGGAAGGGATCACATATAGCTCTTGAGAAATAAATGCAAATTGGGTGTTAGAAGCTTCAAGGCAAGTGAAGGATTAAAGCACGTACCTTATGGAAGAAACCCAACCCAAGAAAGATGGAGATTTGGGAAGACGGTACAGTGGACACATGGCCCAGGAGCCATCCCTGCAGGTGGGCTCATGCGAACACTTTCCAACCTGTTCACACTCCGGGTTTGAAAATTATTCTTAGCTGCCCTTTGACATCAGTGTATTTGTTAAGTGCCTCATTACTACAGGTCAACCTGAGGAAAATGTCCCCAAAATGCTTAGCCAGATACGGGGTACTCGGTGTGCAGAAAGGGAGATAACTGGAGTTTTTTTCTGGAAGACTCAAGGCAAGAAGGTGAGAGGAAACGCACAGCAGGTCCCAACTTGGGTGGGAGGGGCGTCGCTCTTGCACATGATGGACGGCGCAACTGAAATCACCAGCTGTTGGCAGACTTGCTATTAGGGGTGATGCAACACAAAAACTGCTTCCTGCACCTCAAGCAAAAATAGTCACCCTTGTGCACCTCATTTCCAACCTTTCCTGGTGTGGGACTGCAATGCACTGCCAGGGAGGTGAATTCCCTGCTGGGAACTGCAACTTGTGGCCAGGAGGGCAACTGATAGCTAAAGCGTTTCATCTGAATGGGCTCATGCTCAAACGTGGGTGGCTGAGACCAAGAGTTCTAGCTCTGAACCAATGCCCAGGGCTACTCAGGGGATTGCAAGCAATTATTGCAAAAACTCACTTTCCTGCTGTCTCATCCTAATGACAGCACCACTGCCAGGGCACAAGCTCTGTCCAACTGCTTGGGTCTGAGGAGCAACGATAAGGCTAAGACTTGAGGCTCATGAGAAGATGCCATTCACCTGGGTACTGGCTCTGGGGTCTGTCTCAGACAGAGGGCTGCAGTAGGGAGGCAGTCGCAGTGCCAGCCTCAGCATGTGAGATCAGCATTGGAAAGGTAGGATTCAATCAAAAAAAATCAGCTTTTCCTCCTATAAGAAATGAGGATGAAGGATAGGACTCAGCAGAACATCTTCATCCTCATTTTTGCCTTTTGAGGAGCTGCTTATTTATCTAGCTGCTTTTAGTTGCTGCTGGTAAGAAAACTTTGTGTGTCTCATATAGGACTGTGCAATCTTAAATTAAATGCCTGTGCCGTTTCCAAAACCACGCATCATTGGCGGCTGTGTTTTGGGTAGGTATGTATGGACACCTTGTGTCCAACCCTGTTGGAGGTGAAGGTATCAACGTCTGTCCTCAACGATTTCAACTATACCCTGAGATAAACCTGGAATCACCTGAATTGCAGTCAGTTTAGCATTCTGCTTCTTTTTGTTTGGTTTTTTTTTTCTTTAAACAATCTCTGTCTCTAGAAGAATTAAAACATGTTTGTAGTGATAGCAAGCTGAGTGGGCATTTTACTTTAATCTCCTTTTTTTTTTTTCTCCCAAATACCTGAATTATCGTGTGGAGCTGTCAGAATCTCTGCTTCAAAGTTCATGCTGGGGAACCTATTCCTGTAAGGAAAGTATAGCACTTCAGTTATTTGAAGAACCTGTATGCTTTTTTGAAGCTGCATCGAAAATGCAGAACAAAAGGAAGATGCTCCAGGACAAATTTTCCTCGCCTGGCAAGCAATACTGTTTGTTCTCTTTTACTAGAATAAAGAAAGTCAAAACTTCTTGGTTAGCTGATCACCCATAAGTATCAGCAACTGACCGGCCACCTGAACCAGTGCTTGTCTGAGGTGGGTTGTGGAGGATTTTCCTTTCTCTGAGGAACTGATAGCCAGTCAATACGGAGGAAGGCATTAGACTAACTGATATTACACACTCTGTGAAACCTTTAATCATGAATGGAGTAGAAGAAATAGCACTGAAATTAGGAAAAGCCTATAGTGAGCTTCAGCATCTGAAGTGCTGAAAAATCTGTTTGGCCCAATGTTTCCGGGACCTTTTTGCTTTGCCTTTTTTTTTTTTTTTAACTTCAATTTTTCTTGGCTGCAAATATTACATTGGGTAACATGTACAAGGCACAGGACTCAAAAGGCAAAAGTCAAAGAGATCATTTGACCATAAATGTTTTCATTCAGTCATATGTTTTCATTCGTAGTTTAGTGGATTTTGGGAAGTTTCCCAGCAATGAAGTCACATCTTCATTTTCCCTTGACAGTGTGCCTCAACTGTAATATAGGGATGAGGTGCCACTAAGCAAAAGGAAGGGATGAAATTAAATTTGAGCAAGGACCTCACGCCTGCAAAGAAAGTGTTGGGGTGAGGTTATCTCTACAAGGGGAATAGTCATCTTCTGGGTAACCACATTGTAATATCAAGATGCACAGCAAGCCTTAGGGGTGATATTCCTGTATAATCTGAGTTTAGACATTTTGCTGCTCCCAAAGCTTTGCCATTAGAAAATGCTTCATGACAAGCAGTCTGCAGTAGCCATAAGCAGCCCCCGAGTCCCCTCTGCCAGGGAGAAAACTCCAGTGTGAAAAAGAAAGAAGCCAGGAGGTGGAAAAGAAAAAAGAGAGTCTTGTAGTAGGGCTTTGAGACACAATATGTAATGAGTGTAGCAGACAGCAAGGAAGTGGCCACATGTGCAAACAGCGCACTGCTTTGGTAGATGAAGGCAAGAAAAGACTAAGGTGAACCAGAAGTCTCAGAGACGCTGGGGTGCTGCCAGAGTCCTTGCACGACCAGTTGATCTCATCTGAGTTCACTGCCAAAGTCACGTACCTGGCTCTCACGAGGTACACGAAGGTCTCGGTTGCACCACCTTGACCTCACCTCTCCCCCGAAAAAAAATCTCACAGAAATTCAGCAAACAAGCCTGAACTCAGCCTACCTCCATAAGCTCCAGCTTGGCTGCAGGCCAGTCCCTCCAATTCCCACTCAACCCTCTGACCTCTTCCGTCTCTGCCTGTCAAAACAGAGGACTATTTTGTCCTGAACCAAGCAAGATGGTTCTCAGACTAAATCTCCCAGTAAAAGGCCGAGGGGTAGCGTAGCTTCCCCTGTGCAGAGGAACTGCTCACGGAGTCCAGGGACACGAACTCCATTTCTGACCGGTCAAATGTTTCCAGCCATCCCAGGAGACCTGCCAGGTGACCTGGACAGACTGCGGCACAAGCTTTCACCGGGACGGATGATGCCAAGACAACTCTTCCACCGAGACTTTTGCCATTTCTCCCCAGGCAGGGCTTAAGATTTATTAACGTTCGTTGCTGGGAAGTTAAAACAGGCTTACCCATCACTGGGAACAACTGGGCTTCCTGTAAAATCTTGATTAAAATCTAGCCTAGATATGAAAATCGACTGCAATACTTCGGGCTGGTGCTGCCCATCCCAAGACGCTGATACCCGACAGCAGGACCGAAGCAGTGACTGCCAGGGAGGGGGATGCTCGTGGGCAGCCGGTCCTGCCGCGGCTCCTGGCTAAGTCGGAGCTCACCGTTAGCAAAGTTAAACATCTTCCCCTCCGTGAACTGAGCAGGTTGCGTTAGGGACTGCAGGTGCAGCACACAGAGGGAATTCACAGTGTCACTTTAAGTGATGCAGCACCTTTAAGTTGGAAAAGTCATTAAATTCAAGCTGTTTCTAGCAACACAAATTGCAAGAATGTCCTCATAACTCATTGTTCCATTACAGCTAACCTTAGGCTGCTAAGGGGCTAAAGGTCTCCTCACAAAGGCTAGCTTAGCCCCCATCCCTCCCAGGACAAGACCACATCAGCCGTTACTCCCACCTGTGACAGAGGGACAGCAGGGACTGGCCCTGCCACCCAGCCGGATGGTGGGGAAACCCACAGCCTCGCTCCCTTCCAAAATCCACGTACCTCTTCATCTCCGGGGCTGGATCCATGGTGGGGATGGGTGCTGTGCCGGGGGACGGCGGCTGGGCAGGGGGCTGGGGGTTAGCGTGGTGCCTGGCCCCTACGTTAGCATGTCCACCTGCTGCGGCGCTGGAGGTGGCCCCGGCTTGTGGCCGCGGCTTGGCCAGCGGCTGTCGGGAGAGGCAGCGTCACTGGAGCGAGAAGGGGAAACCCGAGCCCCGCGGGGAAGGAGCGAGGGGCCAGGGCGGACAATGCGCAAGACCTGACGTCCGCGGGGCTGTCCTCATGGCACGGGAGCCACGCTGCTTCCAAGGGGAGAGGAGGAAAAAAAAAAAAAAACAGATTGAGATTTCCATACCTTTAAAAACTGAGTGGAAGTGGCAGAGGGGTGTCAGCTGGCAACAGGTAGACCCAGGGGCCATTTCCATCTGCTTTTTAATTTGCTTTGAGCCCTGCCTCTCCCTCATGCTCGCTGCCCCGGGAGGGAGGAGACGCTTTCCTGCATCCTTGCCGCGCTGCTGCCTAATGGACAGACATGTTGGGGATGCACTGGGACATCCCTGCTTGCTCTGGACAGAAGAGGGGCTGGCTGGCTGCCCAGAGACCTGAGCCGGTGATTTGTCCATCTCTGATTCAGGGGCAAACAGGGCATAACGGCAGTACCTGCCAGTGGGCACTGCATCCCCGCAGGCAGCCCCGCACCCCCCTGTCCCTGCCCCGCGAGGGGGACGGGCAGCCGGGGGCGGGGGGCAGCCAGCCCAGCCTGCTCCCACTCTGCTTGTTAAACTGCAGGGGTTAGAAAGCAAGGAAACATTTTTAGGGGAGAGCTGTGCCAGCTGGAGGTGGCTGGATGTCACCCAGGATGGGATGGCACGGCTGGAGGTGCAGTGGTTGCTGTTACA
>RSEF01000007.1:35341160-35359694 GCA_003993805.1 Himantopus leucocephalus | reverse complement strand
GCCACCAACTGGATTTAACTCCATTCACCACCACTGTCTGGGCCTGACCTTCCAGCCAGATTTTCACTCAGCAAAGTTTACACCCGTCCAAGCTGTGAGCAGCCAGTTCTGCAGGAAAATGCTGTGGGAAATGGTGTGAAAGGCTTTACTGAAGTCCAGGTAAACAACATACACAGCTTTTTCCTCATCCACTACATGGGTCACCTTGTCATAAAAGGAGATCAGGTTAGTCAAGTAGGACCTGCATTTTGTAAACAAATGTCCTTCATGACCACCGAGGTGATTACAGGCCCTGATGGCCCTGGCTCCCTCCCTCTGTCCTTGCTCTCCCATGTGGCCACAAAACCTCATTTCCTTTCCCCTCACCCAGATTTTAACTACTTACCCCAGACAGGGTTAGATCGCTGAGCTGGGAGGTGACCCACAGCTCCAGGCAAGCGTGAGGAGTCACGAGAGGACCAGCACCAAACATCTCAGCAACTCAACACAGCAAGACCACAACTGCTTCAAAAATCCCAGGGAAGAAAGGCAAATGAAGCAGCTCCAGTGTAGCTTGGCCATCTCTTCTTACTCCATGGCTTGTGCCATTGGGTTCGTCTTTGTACAGCCCACATCCACGCTGCAGATCTTGTGTTTGCCCCTGTATAGTGGCCATGTGCTTTAAAATGAATGCCCCTGATCACTTCCACTCACGTATTGTCTAAGGAGTGTATCCTAAATACAAACAACATTGCTGGGGCTGCTAAAGGTACCTCCTGCAGTTTAATGTTCTTCAAAGAGCGCTGGAGGGAAGCAGCTTGGTTGGCTCTGGCACATTCTCATCTGCAGGATTTAACGTGATTCCTGAGCTGTTAGCAGACCTAACCCAGAGCTATGGTTTTCATCTTTTTTCCTTCCCCTCCTTAAATAATACATACGTGAGTGAGCTTTCCTAAAGCGGTGAACATGTTTTTGATCTCAATTACTGGTATCAGCTATAGCGATAAAATTAAAATTCAGGATTTGTTACCAACACTTTAATTATTCAGTGTTATCAAGTTGTCACCAGGCCTTTAATTATTTTTCAGTTTATACCTAATTTCCCCCACTATGATTGCTTTAGTGATGTTAAGGTAGATCTGCAACTGCAATAGAAAATGTCCAAGTCCTTTATGATGTTGGGGATTGGAAATGACAATGTTAATAAAATTTGCTCATCTCCCGTGCCACCAGCCATCATCAATATAGTGTTCATCTGCAGTTGGCATGCTATTTAATTATGCTCTTTTGGTACCAATAAACACTTAATAATATATTCAAAATGAATAAACAGGATATAACACTGTCTGTGATTCTGCATTTGCTTAACGATTGGGCACAAGACCATAAAATCTCACTGCCAACGCCTCGCAGCAGTGGACTTTGCATTTCAGACAACGGCGTGACACTGGGAAAGTTATTTATATACAGGGTAGGTGCACCCATGACACTGGTAGCGTTCTGGAGATGAGGCAGAGATTTCACAGGTGATTAACACCAATTACACAGCTAGTTACCAGTTTTTACAGAGATCATTTGTTTTAACACACTAGACAATTTTGACTCAACAAAACCGTATGCAAAGAAGGAAACCTTCCTTACAATGAGGAAGCTGGTGCAGAAACTCTCACAGACCTCACCAGACCCAGCAGGAAAAGGCAATTTGCCAAGTTTATTACCTAGTCAGGGCAGGAAAAGGGTAGGATTATTTTACCTGCAGGGTGGGATTATTATACCTGCTGCTGATCTCCATCACTGCAGGAATCCCTGCGGAGCTCTTCCCACTGCTGTGCACTCAATAACCCTGCATCTCTGAAGGCTTTTCCCCTAGAAGGTCGTTACCAGTCAGGGCACGCTTTGTCTCTGATGCACAGGCAATGTTTCATGGACACTTGAGGCAGCTCGACCCCAGACCAATGGCCAAATGTCACTTAGCACCCATCCCCACCTGCCCTTCACCCCATCCAGGCCCACAGCCCCACCTGATGTACGTGCCCAGGAAGACCACGGACATCCCCAGGCTGCGCAGACAGGTTCCACCAACATCATGTGAGTCAAATGCTCGGAAGACCATCTGGGTTGAGGTTTTCATGCCTTTCCCTTTCATACTGTCCATGCTAACAATACACGGGGGAAAAAAGTCCAGCAGAAGACCTGCCCAAATGGCCCGCAGTGTCACCAGCCAGGAGTGAGTGGATGGAGGCATCGGGGTGAGAGGTGCTGGGAACAAAGCTGGGCTGAAAGAGTAGAGAAAGGTTTGGGGGAGAGCTGCTGGCGCTGTGTGTAGGGAGGGGCCCCTGCAGTCAGCCTTGGGAGAGGAGGGGGCTGCCCCTGCTCCCAAGGAGGGGAAATGGCCAGATTCACCTCATCAACATGACAAGGTGGGCGAGCAAACAGGAACAGAAGACACACACAAAGCATGTCTTGCCGGTCTTCCAAGTATTGCCCAGTAGGAAAAGCAACCAGCAGCAGCTCACCAGGACACTGGGGCAGGGTTGCCATTTTCTTTACATGTGATCTTAAAGTCCTTTGCTATATCTCATTACTTTCTGTCTTGGAAGATTGCTTGGAATTACTTGGAAGACCCTCCAAGCCATGAAGCTCTTCCCAGCTGCTCCTCAGACCCCTGGGGCTCTCCTCTGCCACCACATCCTCACTGTCCTCCTGGGCCACTTCCAACTATTAGGACTTGGAAATTTCACCCCATTCATTTCTTTGCAACAGGAAAGGTACATAATCTGCAAATCAGCAAAATAAAGAACTTGTGTCTCACCCTGCTCTGTTTTACACTGTGTTTGAGCACCTTGAAGCTAAAACACGGGGAGAAAAGCCCTGCACAGGTCAACGTCTCTAGACTGGGGTCTCCCAGTCACCACCATAATTTGCTCTTTCAGCTGGAGGATAGTTGTGTGTAAGGCTTACAGGTGCCTGCCCGCTGTGTGCCGCCTGGTGTTCAAATACACCGCTTGGCCTGATTTTCTTTCGTACTATCTAATGACACTTCTTGCCAGGAATTAATTAGTGAGTGTACGAAATAACCTTTAACCAGCACCTCCATTTCTAGCCTGCAGCACCTTCTGCAAACAAATTTTACATGTTTGAGATTTAAATTCCTGTTAAATCATTAGTGCTGATCTTCCAGAGGTGGGGAAGCTAACACGCTACCCAAGTGCTGAAGATCGTTGCATATTTTATACCGTTCCCCCCTCCGCTAATTGACTTAATGCCACACGCAGCCGGCAGCGTATTTGCATCCCCGAAAGGACCACGGCATTCCAAAGATGTGCTTTTTTCACATGCCAGTCTGACAGCTTGACTCACAACTGGCTCCTCCCCAAAAAAATACCCACGCCACACAGGTGCGGATGATTAGTGCCTGAACCAGAACTAACTTCTCAGAAAATTGTACTTATTGCGGGACAAATTGAGTCTGCTATGGCAGAAGCCAGAATAATTGCTCAGGGGAGCACGGGGCTTATCCAGCAGTTAATTCATTATTTGTACCTGCTCAGAGCCAGGATAGAAACAGCAGGCAAGGCAGCAGCAAACAAGGTACAAACTCCAGTATCTCAGGATCAATTTGTTCAGATAAAGGCTTATTGCCATCACGGCAAGGTTGCAAAACACCTCTACAAGTGGTGGGAAAATAAGAGGTGGGAGCCGTTTTACTACTGTCCTTTAGTTTTGTGAGTAAGCTATACGGGCTGCAATGCAATTAGTGCTGTGTTTTGGGCTCTGCCATGCTTTCCTATGCACCTGAAAGTCAGAGTCTAGAGGGGGAAACACATCTCAAGTTGGGAAGGCAGATCCCATCTTTGCAATGGTGCCAGGACGAGGTAACCAGCACCCACCAGCGGCAGCTGTGGCTGGTCTTGCCGTGTGTCAAGCCTGATGCTTTAGAAAGAAATAGCAGCTTGAAAAAAGAGTTAACAACCAACAGCACCAAAAGCGATGCAGACGCTGAGCTCTGCTGTCTTTCTAGTCACACTTACCATACCAAGGGCTGACTTTGCTGCCCGCTCCTGAGGATACCCCTTTTTGCTGCTCTAAATACATGTCCTCAAGGGATAGAGGGTTCTCCACAGCTGCCCGGGGTGACCCCACATCAGCCCTTGCCTCCGCTGCCCCCTCTGCCATCCCATCTGTGCGTGAGAGCCCCAGGAGCTGCTCTCACCCACTCCTCCCAGCAGCAAATTTCACCCTGAAAAGTGATGTCCCGTGGCCATGAGAGGAGACATGCCGTGGTATCAGGGCTCAACTTCTTCAAAGGTCCCCAGAAGACCTGGGAAGCCAATTTTTTTAAAAAATCATGCCATTCATCAGGGCGCACAAACAAGCTCAGGCGCACCGCATGAAGTCCAGCCTGGCCTCGAGGCAAAACAAAGCGGCTCCTCACTGCAACATCACCTTTAACAGACTTGACAAATTGGAATACGATGTGTCTCTATTGAGTGTGGATATTTCCTGACCGTTTTTTTGTAGTCCTAACTGGTGCAGGGAATCACCATGAATCTTCATTTGCTTCGCTGCATTCACACTGGGTTTATTCTAGTATATTTTTTTAATACTAAATATACACTACTTTGGCTAACATTCATATAGATCTTAATATTCACATCAGCTTAATCTGATCTATTATTGCTTAATACTTTTATAGAGTTTAATCATTTATTAATGCGGAAGAGTAAGAATACTGCCAATTCTCTCAGTGCCATGAAATGAAATGCAGAACAGTGAAGAGCACAGGGTGGTCTTTGAGCAGACCAAGACGATGAGGTTGGGGCAGTCACATTTGCTACTGTGGGTGGCTGGGCAGCTTCCCTACGCGATACAGGCGTGGGATACTTTTTTATTTCAATTGAGAGAATGTGTTAGTTAAAATAATCTCAGGTAGATTTATGCTATTTGTTCTGTGCCACGACACAGCCATTTTTGCTTAAGTAAGGGATAATTAATCTGGTCGTCCCCCTTGTAATTATAGGTAGTGCAAACACAGTAATTTTTCTATTCCCTGGAAATAAATACTTCCCACGTGTAAAAGCAGTTATCATAATGTGAGCATGTTTGACTCAGTAAGGGCACTTGTATTGCACCCTATTAGCACAGCCATCTTACTATCAGTTCCCGAAAGGAACAGAAGAAAATGCAATATGAATTCACGCGCTACACTGGTTGCAGAAATACTTAGAGAGAAAAGAATAATAAATCCAGTCTGCACCACACTACTAAAAACAGCCCATCACCCTCATTACCGGCTGCAGCACAGAAAGGCCACTACTGACATCTGCCGCTCCCTTGAAATGACACCATCATCTTTAGTTGTTTAATGACTCGTATCCTCACTTCGACTGGACCTGCCTTTTTCTTTGGAAAAAGCGTAAGTCAGGGAAGGAAGAGCAACCAGAGCGAGTTAGCACATCTGGGAGGTGAGTAGCAAAATCCATCCATGAGCTAAACGAGGCACCAAACAGCTAAAAAACGACTTGCATTTCCCTTCTGATCCTGCAAACACTTGGAAATATGCTCACAGCTATGTATGTAAAATATCTGCACTGGAATTATTGACTAGCAAAGTGTTGGAGGAAAAAAGGAATGAAAAAAACCTGCCAGTGAAGATCCTCATGCAATCTCAGCCTGTGCACAGCAGGCCCTGCAGAGGCTGAGGAGACACGGCCAGCCGTGAAACGGGCATCAATAAGTAACGCCAATACCCACACTGTACGGGCGCCAGCAGTTCTGCACCGTGGTTACGGATTAGCGCCTTGTTTTCAGTCCATGCCATGCTGCTGAGCCTCCAGATGAATTTCTTTTGCTCCATTTTAACCTTGAAGGCAAAACTCTTCTTTTAAATGTTAAAAATTACACGTATTTGGGAGGGGAAAAAAAATGTAAGTTGTTGGGAGAGTCCGTGAATGTGAATACCAGCGCTCCAACCAGCACCAATACNCTTTTAAATGTTAAAAATTACACGTATTTGGGAGGGGAAAAAAATGTAAGTTGTTGGGAGACTCCGTGAATGTGAATACCAGCGCTCCAACCAGCACCAATACGAAGGACTGCCTTGTGTGCAAGGTGGGTTTCTGTCCTTCACCCCCAACGTGGAGAGCAGCTGAAAGTATCCATGAGGAATGGAAATGTCCATGTCTCGGTGATGGTTCTGGGTAAGAAAAGTGATTGAACACATTATGGGTTAGGGAAGGTAATACTTCCAGAACTGTCCTTTGAGAACACAAATGAGAAAGTGATTGATTTCACCTTCCCCTAATACTCCTTTGGAGTAAGAGAGTGCCTGTGTGTTGCCCTGGTACTAGGAGAAAAAAATCCCCTTTGCATTCTGTAAGAGGCAATTCACAGAGGGACACATGCAACGCTACAGTGGAGCTCTCCTTCAAAGGGGAGAGCCCACGCGTGATGACGTCCAGCTCTGTCTGCAGCCCTCTCCCCATCACTCACCTCCCACCACCGCTCACAGCCCACCCTTCCATGGACTGCCACAGAAAGGGGCCGAAGCCCAGCACAGCTCTGCAAGGAACCCACCGAGTCCTCCTCCACCTATTGTCAGATTCCCCCCTTCCCTGGCAAGGGCTGGCAGATGCCATCATCATCATCACCATGCATTGGCCTCTGGATGTCCCCAAGGGATTTTGTGGTTGTTCTCTCTGTTGATGCTCAGATCCTGCCTCACTCGCGTAGAGAAGACAAGTGACTTGGGGAGCCTCTTGCACAGCGAGGCTCTGACCCCTGGGCCTTAGAGAAGTCAAACCAGCAAAACTATCAGTCTCACTAAAAAGCAACACATCACCCTCACAAATTAACCCAGATTTTTCACCTCACGCCTGCTGGAAGAGCCACCCTGAGCCAGACAGACATATTCTCTGCACAGAAGAAATTTCACACCGGTGTCTAGGTCCGTTCGTGGAAATTGGTCATTTGAGGAAGTAATTTGGGAGCAGGTCCCTGCACCCACGGCCGGACAACGCTGACATTTCGGTTCTCTCCCGGCCGTGCTGCAATAGATGGAGCTGTCAGGTCAGAGCGCGCCATTTCATTTTCATTCAAGCACCTATTTAATATTCATCATGTTATAGGGGGACATTTTTATGTCAGGAAAAACACAAGTACTCTCCCGAAATGACTCAAGGGCAATAAAGAATAAATTGTCTTTAAACCTGTATAAGGGATGCTGAAGTCACAAACAAGGCATAAAATAATATGGAGCCGGAAAGTGCTTTTTCCTTATTAGGTTTATCAAAGTAAAACTAGGCTGGCAAGCTTGTTCTATCAAGCAAATGGATGTGGTAAAAAAAGGAAATGAAATTTCTGATCCATATTCATTGTTTCAGTCTCAGCAAGGGAGAAAAAAGCTCCACTTGAATTTTTTTTTTTCTTTAGAAAGCTGATCTGAAGTTTTATAAAAAAAAAAAAGTAAGAGAAGCCGATAAGGAAGCAAAAGAAAATCAAAGATAATTAATAGAAACAAAGCAAGCAGCAGAAGAGGCCAGACAAAGTGTCTAATACTAAACAAAATGCGAAACGCAGAACATGCTTGACTGCACCAAGCAGCAGCTCCAGGCATCAACAGCATCTTAATAGGGAGATTTCTTTTCCAAAGCTCCCAGCGCTGGCCCTGCCAGTGCCGCTGCTGGCCCTGGCCCGTGGCCAGCAGCCACCAGCCCCTGCATTGGCAACGGGGTTTACCTCCAAACATATAACAGATTTTTCTTTTCTGTTTAAGTTAGGTTTTAACACTGTCCTGGTGGCACTTCCTGAACAGTCACAGCCACGGACCCGTCTCACTCGTGAGATAAAGCCAGACTGTTTCCCAGCTTAAAAAGAGACTCATGTCTTGAACAGCAGAAGTCTAAGGGAGAAGAGGACTAGTCATTAAATGGGGGGGGGTTTCATGCCTGCATGTGCATGTGTGCATTTTGCATTTCTACAGCCTTGATAAATGAACGCATTTTTCTCTGTAAGATGACGAAAAGACAAACAAGTTTCAAGCAAGTCCTGTATCCCGCAGCTGATACCTGGGAGGGAGCTGGTCCTGCAGCCAGAGCCGCATCNAGAGCCGCATTCCCCGTGCTCTGGGCTGCAACACTCCCCATTTAATTTGAAATTTCACAGCGTTTGGGTTTTTTTCCCCCCGCCCTAACATCCACTTCCCAGGTCTGCATGATTAGGTGAGAAAGGCAGCTTTCTGGGTTTTAGAGTTGTACCTTCCTAGCTGTCACGGTGATGGGAATAAGATGACAAAGAGTAAAAGCCCTAGCATTATATGGAAAGATACTCAAAATTTTCATTATTTGGGAGACTCATCCCTCGTGATTTGTGAGCAGCGTTGCCAATTCAGCCAGTCGTATGATTTCTGTAAAAGGGAAATCATAACTGCCTGCAGTGGGGACTCCGGAGGGGAGCCAGCAGCTCTTCATTTCTAAATCCTGTTCTGCCAGTACATCAAAAATACTGCACAACTTTGAAAAATTGAAGAGGTTTTTTTTTTTTTTGGTCAAAGATGATCCATGTGGCACATACAGGAGCGACAAAGGAATGTGAGTTTGATCCCGTTGGTCTTTCTACGCTGAGTGTGATGAACAGATTTGTACTCCTTTCCCTTACATCTGCCTTTGGTCCCGTGGGCTCATCAGTACAGATTTTTGTGGACAAAGCTTGATGAGATTAGGCAATTATGCCAGCCCCTGCTCCTCTAGAAAACACAGAATTACTGGAGAGCTCTTTATGTAAATATACTCTCTTTCCTCAGAAGAGGACAGTGGTTTCAATGACAAATTGAGTGAAATCTCACTTGGCATGAAGCAAATAAAATAGTGAATATTTCAAGTTACTGGTTTGCAGTAATAGATACTGCATTTAAAAATAATTGCTGTGGATCTGCCATATCACACAAAGGAACAGAATGACAACGCAACCATGATGTGACACATCTGCATCACAGCTTTTCATCTCAATTCAGTCTTTAACAGGCTCCATCATCTGATTGCATTAACTATATGAAGTGATATTTTCCGCCAGTCTCTACTGGAGAAGTAGCGATCTCATGATGCACTAAGAAAGCTGCCTGAATGTCATTGCTGCCACCACAGAGCGCAGCAGTCGGTCACAGGGTAGAGTTTGTACAGATGTACATCTCTGATGCTCCTCTGCTGAGCCCACCACGCAGATGCCATTGCAATACAAAACAGAGCCGGAACTGGGACTGAAATATAAAACTCCATTTTCTCCACTCCAGGACTGGCAGACACTGGAAGATGAAGTGTTTTGCCCAGTTAAAAAAGTGCTGTGGAGCCGTGAGAGAAAGTAACAGATCGCTGTAAGTTGCTCTGGTATGACCTGTCTTCGCTGTGACTTTTCTTGGTAGTCCCTCAGTGTGCCTGTCACTGGGAGACACAGCTCAGCCACGCTGGTCTGGTTTCAGCAAATGCGCTTCTTACACCTCTCAAAACAAACAGTTCACCTACAGCGGCTGAAACACAAGCAGTCACTGGTGCTCCAGCTCGCCTACAACCTCCACAAGTTCTTTGTAGTGCATATCAGAAGAAAAAAACCTCTCCATCATAGAGAAATCTCTTCTCCAAAGTCCTGCTTTGGTTTGCTTATCTGAGGACAAGGTTTTTGTTTTACCAGAGGAAAGACTTAAACTATCCACTACAAATAGGGAAAACATTGATGTCGACCGTCACTGTGGACTTTCTGCATTTTCTCTCAAAGCATGGAAGACAATAGGTTAGGCTTAAATCTCTGTTGCATCCCATCATTGAAACAATCCCAGCTTTCCATCCTCAGGTAGACCCCAACTACTCCACCTAAATAAATGTGTATGCACTTCGTCTACCCAACGCATGCAAACCAAGAAGCTTAAACCTTCTGCTGCAGTAGAGCAGCTGCAGACCACATTGCTCATGGTACACTTGAATCTTTCGCTGGTCTGAGTCATCTATTGATGGGATGTTCTTCTATAATTCTGTCACTGAATTAAATTGACTCGCAATGTAGAAGGCAAAACCAGATTGTGTAATTAAATCACTTAATTTGCCACATGAGGTATCTCAGGATCGATGAATTCATATTTGCAAAGGGCACTGAAAGTAGAAAACTCTAAGGAAGAAACAGATGATCTGATCATCTCTAAGTGAAGTCAGTTGGCATCATTTACTGACTTGGGATCAGATATATTCCTCCAAACATGGTTTTGCCCAATGCTACAACAGTGTCAGAGGAGTGACACTACCTGCACATTAATTCCTGCTGAACCCCAGTTTCAGAATGCAATTTTTAAAGGCTAGTGGCAATGGAGAGAGGAAATGTCGCATCGATCCTTGGCCTAATCCTGCTGCTGTGCAGCGTTGTGCCTGGAAACACCATTTCTGGGCTGCATCCATCTGCTCAGACACTTCTGCAGAAAAGCTACTCGAAGCTTGTTCACACAGGGTAGGAGCCAGATTGCACCTAAAAAAAAGAATAAATTACAACTGCTGTCTTCCTCATCTGCAAAATTAATGTTTGGTGCTCCACTTCATCCACGTATTGTTGAAAGATTCTTCACTGTTATTATGTCTGAAGAGTTTTTTTCCGAATGTCATATTGGCATGTAACAACCACAATATTCATAACATGCAGGTGAACTTTCATAAAGCAGAGGAGAAAATTAACATTCTTCCTTATCAGAGGAAATTGAATCTGATTTTTCATTCCATCAAAACATCTCTTCACAGACAGGATAAATCCCATAAATTGCCTTAACCCATGTATCCGCCTAGAGTCCGTTCTCTACGCTATTGTAACTAAAGCATGTAATCAAAGTAAATGAGCATAATTACCAACGAGTGCAAATATGGGGTTTCTGGATTCTTTTTAGCAGACATTTCACATGTGACCATTTTACCATATGTTCACATTGAAAAATAAGAATAAACTGTATTAGATTGGAAGATAAAAGGATATACATTAAAAATTCATGCAGAAAGCATCCCATAGCCATGATTACCGTTATAACTATTCATTCAAATCTAGTCTTTTCTCCCCAAATGTAAATGTAACCAAATCACAAAGCGTGGCCAAATAATAACCCGTTTCAAGGGACAGTGGGGCCCGGTGCTATCAGACTTCACAGCGAGACTCTCATTTCTCTCTACCAGGTAGGAAGAAGAAATGACTGCATGTGATTCCATTTACTGAATGGTAGATCAGGTGAAGTCCTCATTTTTTTTGCACTCATGTTGCTGGTCCTAGTTATCCCCAGGGGTCAGACAGACTTCTTTTAGGCACCCTCACAGCTGTACAACTTTCTTGACTGGTAACACCCCCCAAACCCATCCCATCCCCACCCGTGCAGCTGCGCTGGGCAGTGGGCGCTTCCACCACCCAGGGACATGCCCATCCCGCAGATGCAGTAAGACCGGGAGGAATTACACGCGACTTTCTTTATCTTCCACATCCGACAGAGGCAGGAGGCGTGACCCGTCATAAGCGTTACAAGTCAGGTCGTGTCACATCACAGCACCTTAACGGCACGACCGGTGGCACAAGTCATGTCAGCAGTTAAATGACAGTAACAGAGTCACCCGTCAGGTCGTGGCGCCAGGAATCAAGTAACACATGCATATTGATGGCGCATAATAGTATGCGCGCAGATACATCTTCATAAAGATAATATAAATCAAGCTCCTGTCCAGGACAGGCGCATGTCACAGCTGTAAGATGTGGAAGTTAATTCATTTAAATTACATTTTAAACCAGACAGAACCGTAATCTGTCCCGAGGCACGTTAATACATCAGGTATCCTGATCCATCTTTCAAAAGGTCCTGAGGTAGATCATTTTTTTTCTGCATTACTACCTCTCAATTGAAAACAAGCCCCAACATTATATTTAAACTACATTTCTCCTTCCCTTCATAAGCGCAAATGAAGTCAAATATTTAGAAAAAATAAGTCTTTCAAGAAACCAGCTATGCCACATTAGCAGCAAATGACCTGATCTCTAATGATAACTTCATACTTATCAGGATTAATCCAAACTGGAAGTGCTCAAGCAATTTTTTTTTTTTCCCAAGATAGTATTTTCTTCATTGCCTGATGAAACTGGCCATGAATGTTAAGTGCACTTAGGCAAAGAAAACGATGCAATTAAGCTCTTCTTTGACACATATGAATACAAGCAAAAGCTAATTTACAAGTCTTCAGCTACACTGTCTTGTAGGAATTTTTACACTACTCCTGCTTCCAGGGCAAAGAAAATTACAGTCTTTGTTCTTGACTGTAGCTCTTGAAGTCCAAGTGCTCAGGGACACTTCTGGTGTGGTTGCTGGAGGGGAGAGGAGTTCAGCTGGCATCCAGCCCTACTGACGTGGAAGGTCCCCAAGACTTCCAAGATATTTCTGCAGGAAAAATGTCATTTGGTTTTACACACCTCATACAAAAGCCCAGATGCTCTCAGCGTTTAGGCACAATGATATGCGCAGACGTGGGACCTGCGCATGCTAATATCCCATTTCCGAGCACAACCGAAATGACTGCAGGAATGATGCCGGTATGCAACACTTCAGTACTTCTTGGTAATTTGTTTCCTGTGGTGTTTTACTTCAGTTGCTGCAATTTTGTTTTACTGTTGTGTGTTAGAGAGTCTTCGAATGAAGGAGAGAAAACGCCACAGAAGACAGNAAAAAAAAAAAAAAAAAAAAAAGTTGCACATTTTACAGCTGTAATACTGAAGTAGAAACACCTGGCAGCGGACATTGAAATCAATAGTGTTGAAAAAAAAGATGACAAAATGCAGACTCTTTCATTATCTGGTTATTAACTACCAAGACAGATTGCCAGGGCATTTGGCAAACTCTTCACCCGCAGATGCTTTTACTCACAATCACATACGTACCTAAATGGGATGGCGCAGCCCGGGGGTATAGGAATTACCTTCCTGATCGGGACCAAGAGCTCTCCTGTCTTCAACAGGGGTCAGCACCGGCTACTTCAGCATTACGTTTAGAAACTCCCAATAGGCAAGAACTGGGAGTAATCCCTCTTCCATGTCATGACTCACTTTGGACTCTGAAAGGCAGGAATTGTCTCCAGTGCTCCCGCGGGAGGCTGGGCATCCCTCCCAGCAGGATATCCAGGCTCTTACAAACAGCAATAATCTCAGTATCTGTCTAAACAACCGATTCCTTTTTTTGCATCACATTGCATTCTCAGCCTCACGGACCCTGCAGGGCCACCAGCTCCTCGGCTCAATTTCACAGCTTAATTCAATCCCGAATGATCAAATACATGCAATTACATCGTGACATTTGAATCACCGCGCTGTCCGAGCTGGACGACGAGCAGACACGGGGCTCATGTGCACGCCGGCAGCCGCAGCGCATGGCCGGTGGCGGCTGCCTAACAGCAGCCTCATCAGCCTTCACCTCTGTTTTATTTTATTTTATTTTATGCAGTCAAACAGGCGCATTCATTCCCTAAACTGAACTGCAGCAGGTCTGCAGCAGATGCGGTCCCTTGGCCCCGTGTGCCAGTGCCCTGCACAGCCCCAGCATCAACCATGGCCAGTACCTTTGGAGACCCTGTGGGGCTTTGGCCAGAAGGTGCTATAGCATGAGTGGGGACACGGACTGGGTGAAGGCCACCAAATTGAAGCACAACCCCAGTCCATCTGCTCAGTACAAACACACGCTTTGCAGTGGTGCACCTGGAGCTCCTTGCCTCCACCAGGCAGCTCACCATCCAGCCCGTATCTCCTGCGCCGGACACCACGGTTTGGACTGTAACTTACCCTGATGTTGACGGCAATGACCACATGTTGCAGCTGTCACATTTTGTTATTGTTGCACCAACTTTCCCACTCCAATGCCTTTCTGAAAAGCATGCTTAATTGAGTTTATTCCTTCATTATTTAGAGAGTACCATTCTCCTCACATTGCATACCGCAGACAAAATCTATTAAGATCTGGCAGTATTCTTCCTAATAGCAAGAGATCGTTATTCCCCTTGTAACTCTTACTCTATACGTGTTACTCAAAGGTTCAGTACAGGGCAGCATTAAAAAAAGATTTAGGCCCCAATTGTTACTGGGGAACACCAGTTCCTGCTTTTTATACCATAAACAGTTAAGAGGTTTAAGGTAGACAGTAGAGCCAGCAGAGCATCTTCAGGGCCAGAAATAAGTGAGACAATTTCCCTTTGCAATTCCATCAGCCTTTTTTTTTTAATGCAAAAGCAGGAAAGAGCATTCCTGACCCTGCTTTGATGACACAATATCGTCTCGATTCGATGCTGCGGGAGAAATGCTGAATGGGAGGGTTCCTGACCTGGGGAAGGAAACCTAGCGACAACACCATCATTTTTTTCAATTAAACCGTAATATTCACATCACTTTACAAAGCTGTGAATAGCAACATAACAAGCATCGCCTTTTGCCTTAGTTATACCCTTCTCTTGTAGGTAACTGCGGATTGAGAAGGAGCGCATAGGTGCTGGGCTGGTAACAATTCTTTTTTTCTCTTATTTCTAATTATCGGAATAAGCAGCAGCATTGAGCTAAAAAAAAGATGAAGCATTCTCCAGATCTGCAATTACTCTCTCAACTTGTACTTGTCTACAATATTTCTGTCACTAATCAGCAGAAAATATGCCAGAATTGTTTGAAATCCGAGTCCAATCTCAGACACAGTAAAAGACTTATAACAAATGTTGTTTACACACATTTAATTCAACATACCAGAAGCAATTTTCTCACTCTCTTTAGCGTTTTATTTGCTTATAAATACAAGTCAATACCACAAGATGGCACTTTCTTACTTGCAACACACACTATCATAAACACTTACCCTCTTCAAATGTTCCCAGATGTTTACGACATGTAACTTCTCAGTGGTTTCGAAACATTTAAAAAAGCAAGACCTTCTACAAACTGCATTTGTGTTTGATGTATATTAAATGAGGTCAGGTAATTAAATTCAAAAAAAGAATTTATAAATATTTCAGATAAGAAAATTTAAATACAAAAGCAGAGTTTGTATTAATTAAACTGAATAACAATTTAAACTGGCCATAATGTATCTACATGGTTTAATTTAATTTAAAATACTTTTTAAACAATCAAATCCTCTAGCCATTCATCAAAACACCTATCTACTCAACTCTTTAAAAAATATTCTTGGTTAAGAAACCACCTATGCTTTTTCATAACAATCCTTATTCTGTCCTGTAGGTGGAAATGAAGCAAAATCATATTCCAGACTAGAAAACAGGATAAGAAGGAAGAAACTTTAAAAAACCTGATAACTTCAGACACTTCAACTCATTCTTCACTGCGTTTCTCAAAATACATGATCCGGTTTTAAAGTCTTTGAACGAAATGTAAACACTAGAAAACTCATTGTTGAAATATGTGAAGAATAAAGAACGCTGCACTAATATAGTGCATAATGATGCTGTGTCAAACTTGTCATTTACAGTAAATGTCACATTTTCCTCAGGATTGTCATGCCTATTTTTTACTAATTCCTTTTGATGCCTGTAGATTCTCTTTTTTTTTTTTATTCCCATTGCACAACAGGAAGAGATGTATTTTCTGGTCTCTTCAGAAAAGTTTCACAAGATCTACGTCTTTGACTCCATTTTTTTTAATAAAGAGGTGGCAAAATTTTAAGCTTGCGATACTTCTGCCCGGTGTATTACACATCAGGAGATTCCTCAAAAAACTGAGAAGTCGGAGAGTTCCAAAAAAGAAAGCAGTTAAGGCAGTCGATGTCTACATTTGGATTCTTTTTTATGTTACATATCAATGTCTCCATCATAGGCTAAGGTGAGAGGCTTCTGCTGCGGAGGAGTGCTTTGATGCTGCTTTGTTTTTTTGCTGCAAGAAAAAATAAAAAGATTTCAGGAGACAAAAATACAAGCTGTAATAAGCTCAGAAACATCATCAAAAATCAAACTGCGACCAAAAAAATCAACTTCCTACATTGGCTATTTCATTTTGCAACTAGGTAACACTGCAGAAAAACCATACGGATCTGCTTGAGTGCTCTTACGTGTGTGGTGCGGACACACAGCCTGCCGAAAATGGGCAGCCAACTGTGCTCTTCATCTGGAGAGGAAATAAAGTACATTTGTCTCTCATGTCTTCTCGCAGCTGACAAAAGAAGGAACACCTCGCAGAAAAATTGAAACATGAACTGTCTAGGAGCGGGATATTCTCATTTTTCTTTGGCACAGTATTGGAGCAACAATAATTATTATTGAGAAATACACTTCCTCACCAGCCTTCAAGTGATGAAGAACTATGTAATGTTATTTAAAAAATCCTCTGTATGCTCTGCTGTGAAGCCGCAGAGAAATGGTAGCTACATGGCTTAGAAAATACGGAAGCTGCAACTCCAAAGCAGCATCCAAACGCTGCCATTTAAGCTTTTAATTTGAGACAGAGACTGAGAGGAAGATTAAGAGATTGAGAGAGAATAAAGTGATTTTGAATGGAAGCGCCAACGATGCTGTCAAGTCACAGTTGTGACTCCCCAGTTGCCCGCCCTGATCTGACAGGGCTTCGGGCAGCTGCACCATTAATGTCCGTAAAACCCGACCAGCTCCGTGGTCCTCAGGATGGGCTGTGGGTGATGCAGGACACACGGACGCTGGCCACTGCTCCCTTCGTATCCTCCAAGATGCATCAATAGCAGTGCCCTTCCAAATATTGCAACCAGAGAGCGCAACACTAGCTCTGTCAAACCAGCCCTACCACCCCTGCCTGGGGGTGACGGCTGCTCTGGAGGAGGGCAGACATCTCCCCCACCTCTAAAGCCCACCACCAGCGCTGCACTGGTAGAGACCAGTGCTTCGGTACACCAGTATCCTACTTCTAACAGTGGCTGGTAACAGCAGCTTTAGGCACAGGATGTGTTTCCACCTGATGTATTCACTGCAAAAACCTATTTAGGGATTTCCTGAGCTGGAGCGTACATCCAGAAAACCACAATTAACACCAAGAGACCCAATCTCCCGTGAACTGTTATGCCACCTTTGAATCCATTTATCTTCCTGGCATGCACAGTCCCCGGCAGCAGTAAGCTCACAAGGTAATAATGCACTGTGTGAAAAATAAAATCTTTTGTTTATTTTAAACGATCATTTCATCAGATGCCTCCTACTTCTTATATTGTGGGAAATAAAAATTCCCTAGTGCCCTTTTCTACTCCATTCATGATTTCATAGATCTCTATTGTATTCCCATGTCAAACATCATTTTCCAACTGAATGCCCCTATTCTATTTAGTCCTTCCTTGAGCGGAAGCCAGCTCCTCGATCCAATCAGCCTCCTTGCCTTCCTTCAGTTTTACTTTATTTTTTATTTTTTTTTAAAGAATACAATAAAAAGCCCTTTCTAATCCCAGCAGAAGTCTGAATAAATACAAGGGCCTATTGATAACCAAAAATAATTCTTTCCCTGCGTGGCTACCATACTTCTTCATGATTACACCAGATGATAGCATTTACAATTTGGAGAGTTTTAAATTACTTTGAGGTACGGGCCAAATGAAGGCAGTTAAGTAATCCAAGCTCCATCCTTTCCTAAATCTTGAGGATTAAATCTCTGCAACACAGAGCGTTGTGATATATTTTGGATTGTTTAAATAACAGTAAACTATCTTTCATTGAAGGACAAATACAAGTCATACTCACCACATCAGGTAGGATGTAAAGATCAGGACAACTATGATGAGGAACCCGCCAGCTGATACTCCATATACCCACATCTTCAGTTTGCCGTCTGTTGGAAGATGAGGAAAAAGGGTGGGGGGAGAAAAGGAGGGAATAAAAAACTTTATTCTAAAATACACAAATTCTTAAGAGATGAAGTAAAGAGAAAGCACACAATCAAATGGGAAACACAGCAAGGACTGGCTGGTTAATCCATAAACCCCACACTTTTGATCGAAAAAAGATTCCTGTAAAAATCAATCGTTTTAAGGACAAACTCTTTAACTTTGGTGAGGAGTGTAGGCTTTCCTCAATGAAAGCTGAAAATGAACTCTTCGTCTCAGCTTCCCAAAGCAGCATTATTTCCTAATCTCCCCTCTGACTGAGCTCCTGCAGTTCATTACGGGCAGCCCGGCCTTACGGTGCTGCATGAGAATCACAGCCCGGCCAGGCTCCTGCCCGTCGAAAGGAGCAGGGGCACGAGATAATTGCAGCACATTCGCTCGGGAGCCCCAATGGCTGCTCCGGCAAAGGCACTTCAATGTTGAGCTGACCCAGACAGAAACGCAGGTAACACCTGATATGTTTATCCTAAAGAAAAGAGGGCTGAGAAAAGACGGGATTGTTCTCTGCAAATACCTGGGGGTCAACTGGGGTAAACACCAGCGAGCGCAAGTGAAAAAGCTACTTAAAGCTGAAAAACACTGGGGCAGCAAATGGGAATAAATTCAGCTTAGAACAAAAACAAGAATACGCTTTGTAATAGTAAGAGGGATAAAGTTGTGCAAGACCTCTCCAGCTGGGCCAC
>RSEF01000007.1:35322781-35341060 GCA_003993805.1 Himantopus leucocephalus | reverse complement strand
AGTCAAAACCCACCTGGATGCGTTCCTGGGCAACCTGCTCTGGGTGAAGCTGCTTTGGCAGGGGCGTTGGACTGGATGAGCTCTGAAGGTTCCTTCCAACCCTTACCACTCTGTGGTTCTGTGATTCTGGCTGTACAGCTCTCCTTGTGGGGAGAAGCGATGGTATTTTTGCCATGCAGCGACAGCCTGAGCTGACTCATATCAAAAGGGCTGTTGATACGTACTGGAGGCGGGAATATGAACCTGTGCCGTGGCCACAGACATGGTTTGACAGAGGCCATTTCAAACTCAGTCATGCGAGTGGGGCGTCACTTCATGGGACAATCACTGAGCCTGCTTTACATTTTAAGTCTGAATTATGAATTTTTTTCAAAGGGAAACATATTTAATCAGATCCCATTCTTTCTGTTTTTCTTCTTTGAAGCTTTGCAGAAAGGGTGAGTACCTCTCAGAGATTTTCTCTTCTCCCCGAAACACTCACAGCCTATCTCCCATGTGAGAAGAGCTCCCTTCGTCACATTTGGGATCGTTTTGTTTTTTTCTAAAGCCTGGGTATGAATTTTGCCACCCTCTCAACTGGAGACGGCCAAGAAACATTTAGCAGTCCTACAAAGGGACTGTCACAGCAACACAAAGGCATCCTGCCATGTCTGCTATGAAGGCAGCTATGTTCTCCATCCCCAACGTAAAGGCATTGGACCATGTCATCCTACAATTTAAACAATGCTATTTAAATTGCCTCTCAACTTGAAAAAAGTTTCTGTACCTGAACTCTGGCCTCCCAGAGCGTGGTAAAGAAAGGAAAAACACAAACTGATTCGAAATCAGTTCTGTGCACTCCTGCAGAGCAGTTAAAAGAACAAAAACATCAGTATCATTAAATTGATATAAAATTTGTGTTGCAAGTTGTTAACAGGAAAGGAAATCACAAATAAACTGGAGAAAGGCACGTATACTTTTACTGACATATATAAGTCCTTAGACGTACACAAATGTCAAGGACTACGGTACCGAAGGGTGGTAAATGCCATCCATACAGGGAGCATTCACCATGGGCCTGCTATCAAGAGCGTAACTGGTAGGTAACAGCGGTTTCCTGGCTCAGCTAGCAGCAATTATTGCAAACCCCCAGACTAGTAAGCCTGAGAGCCTGGTTAAGGGGAGTAATTACATATTTTGTCAAGAAGTTAGTCAAAGGGAAGTGATTTGAAGAGGACCAGCCTTGAGCTGGGGTCTGAAGGGCACACACACACCGAAGAGTTACCTGCAGGATGCCATGGGGTTGGTGATACACTTAGCACGCACACAGCACGCTTATTCCTTTCCCATATATTGTTTCTATAACATTTCTGCCCTAAAATTAAGTAACACCATGTTCTGTAAAAGCTCTTTAGTCCCTATTTCTGTCTTGTAGTCCCTTGGGGAGAACTGGCTTACAGATGCTGCACTGAGGTCAAGCCCACCAGAAGCTTTCAGGGCTGCAGCCTTGAATGCTGATTAAAAAAAAAGAGAGGATTGCAGCATCCACCTACACCTCTCTCCCTTTTTCTAACCCCGTAAAGGTACCAGCTGAAGAGATGACACCTAAGTAAGACAGCCTACAGAGGGCCATGGATGCTGAAAAAAGGCAATTAACCCTAAACCTGTGACTCAAAGTGCTGGTGAAGTGCGTGGGCTTCTGGATGATGGGTTTGATCGAAAACGAGCCAACTTGAAAAGGCTTCGGACCGAGCTCTATTAGCCCGGAGACTGTCAACGCAAAGGTTAACTACTGTATGCAAATCAAATATGTAAATGTAACATTCAAAGTGTGATCACATATATCAGACAGAATTATGGCTCCCTGAATCCCCTAACAGCAGCTTTCGCTACGTGTTTTCTGAAGTCTCGTGTTCATTACAAACTAATAGGAAACAAATGCAATGTCAGGTAACAGAAGAAGGGGGAAGGCCGCACCACCAGGAGTTTGGAATACGGGGAGAAATAATGCGTTTCAGTAAAACTTGACAGGTCTGACACCTTCATCTCCCATTTTAAAGTCCTATTTGCATTTTAGAAATCTATTTTGACTAAATTAATCTTGCAAAATAACAGTCAACATGGTAATCAGGTATTACAGCTATGGCACCAGTCCTGTGGACCAGTCTGGGCACCTCCAGTACACGGTTCCAACTGGGAAGCATTTTATGGTGTGGAAGTCAAAGATCAGTTTGGGATGCACTGCTTGGGTGCAACAGCTTCCCTGCTTTTTGTGTGTTTTTAGCTTCCCTGCTTTTTGTGTGTTTTTATTTTTAACGTCTTAACTTCAACACTTATAACTCTAAACTCTATACTTTCTACCCTGTTTTTTTCATATACTCTTGAAATATTGCAAGAAACAACCAATGTTTTCTTTAATGAAATCTTAAGTACTTTCTGCCCTGAATCTTCTGAAGTGCTAGTAATCAATATCTTTCCTGCTCAAAATATATTCCTTCTAGAAACATCATCAGATAATAGTTCTAAGCATCCCCCCCAATCACATATGAGTATACTTCTGCACAATATTATTGCTTCGTTCTGTCTTTGCTATCTCTCAACATAAGAGACTGTGATTACTCTGTATAGGCACAAAGGAATGAAAGGCGGCATGCGAGTTAGAAACTGGGAGGCTGCTCTGCAGCTCCCAGACACAACCTCTGATGTTATGATCGACAAAGCTTGTGCCTTTCTTCTACAGAAACGTTGTAAAGACAATTTATTCCATTCATATTTAAGTTTTTCACCTGGATTAAAAGGTTGAATAGACCATCCTTTGAAAATGTCATGCATTTTTGAGTTGACAGGTTTATTTTTTCCAGCAATGGTCTTAACATCAGCTTTCTTATCTTCTAAACCTGGTACCTTCATGCAGTAATCCAGGAAACCATTTGATCTCATTATTTCTGTATATCCTCGCTCACAACCGCAGACTCCTCTCTAGGTGATAAAAGGGAATTCAGTATTAAACCAAACAGTATCCTCTCACGGAACAGTGCAAATTGTAGGCAGAGTATGAAGACACTGCAAGGTATATCCTGCACATGCAACTCCATCACCACCAAACCAAACAAGCCAGGAACCGGTGCCCACAAACCCCTTTCAGTTCAAAAAGTCAAAATATATTTGGGGAATTGGCTGAAAAAGAGCCCGTGATTACAGAGAAGCCCAACACAGCAACATTTTCATCCTAACAGGCTTAATGACAGGCATTTGTGGCTTGACCCAAACTCCTCTGGTTAATAATAACCTTCCCACTGACCCTGCTGGGAAGTAGAAGAGCCGAACAAGAAACAATCTTGCTTCAGACCCAAACCCTCCCCACGTATTTCCACTCCAGGATCTCACAGGGCTACCTGAAATGAAGCTTTCTCTCTTACAGCCAAATATCCACTGCCCTGGATCAGTCTAAGCAGTTTCTTCAATGGGTTTCTTAGAAGTCTGTGATTCACTAAACATATTCTCCATTTTCTTGATATCTACATTAAAACAGCTTTTTTCAGTTTGCTTTTCTTTGCTAATTATCTTATAATTACAATGCCTGTCTGAGGGTCTGATATCCTTGGTTACGATCCAACCAGGCACTTGATTTATTTTCTGTGATAAGAATTTAACTCTTGATATCAATTTTACAGCCACAACATCCCCCACTTGTTGACAAACATGATCTTGAGCCTTTCTGGACAAAAACTGAAGCCTCTAGGGTTTTTATAGCTAATAAATTCATGCTTACCTATCATTTTTATGCTCCTGTAGGCTCTGAACATTCTCGTGACCACTCTCTTGGCCGCGTTCAGTTGCCCATGAGCTGGTTTCCGATGGTAACTCCTCCCAACAGATACTCAGCTGAAGCTGAGCGCTGTGTGGAGGCGATTTTGAAAGTAAAAATACCTAAACCCCAACTTCCCCTGGCCACTTTAAGGGTTCTGGGTTTTATACTCCATCACAGTACTGACACAGATAAGGAAAGCATTTTCGGAAGCTCTTACTCCGGAGTTCAGTCCTGCAGGAAGGGACAATTGTAACCTCTGGGCTTGTATTTGCTCAGAGGCAAAGAAGTGGCAGTGGCTCAAAAATTAAGAAAGTGTTGCAGATGCTCAACAATTCAGCAAAAAAGGTCACTCCCAGGTGTTGCTTTAGAAGGCAGTAAGGGGATGGTGGGATCTCACTGCTACAGCATCCCTATGCTTACAGGGGCTCTCTGTGTCTGTGAAAGAGCAGGAGAGGACATACTCTTTTATCTCCTCTCTTACAGAAGTTTCCAGTCCATTTTCTACGGGACAGTACAATAGCATTCAATGAAAATTAAACCAAGAGGTTCCAAAATCCCTCCATGGAACAAAACCAAAATTGTAACACCACATAAATACTCCATCACTCATTTGTGCGGGTTTATGACAGTTTCCTTTCAGCCTGAAATTCCCACAACTTCCTCGAGGTGGTACCATGGACACACTAAACTATTCTCCAGGTCCTGGAATGCATTTAAGATACAGAAGCTAATCGAATAGATTTTGCGGTGTTAATTTCTCAGCGATATTCTGCAGCGAGCAATTACCTGCGTGCAGTAGGAGAACGGCTTTCTGCACGCCGGGCTGCAGTGCCGAACTTCTGCAGGTTTCGTCCGAAGAGCACACCCTCCTGTAAAAGAAAACACTGAGTGCCTTCAAGGGCATGCTTTAAAATGTTTTTGACTTGGAACGCTATAGTCTAAGAAATGCTTTGTTGCTTATTTTATATAGTTAAATACTAGTCTACCGAGCACATTAGCATAATATCTGTAGGCACTGCATTAATTAATTTGCCTTAACAAGGCAGGGAATTATTATCATACCCATCTTGTTAATGGAGAAGAGAGAGATACAGATTTAAGCAATTTGCCACAGGCCACATAGGAAGTTGGGGACAGAATCGGGAACTAGACGCACATCTTCTGTGTCCTCATTAATGCCTTATCTACATAAGAAGACAGAATCCACATAACGCCTTTGCCCATTCTCACTTGGGGAAGGCTGTGCTTCTATAGGAATAAAAACATGTTAATGAGTTCTTAACTGCTCAGCAACCTTTCCACATAAAACTTTTGTTATTATCTCAACTAGTCATTATAAATAGAACGAGATAAGAATATCTGCATTTTCATTTCTACTCTCTGCTCATTCACCCTGTGCATATTGAGAGAGATCCTACGGATGTGCGAGCCCTACTGCTTTTGCCAATCTCTCGTGGAGCTTCAAAGTGCTGACCATGAATTTCCCTTTTCACCCTGCGCAGGCAGAATTTGTAGGTCACGACAACAGCAGGAATCTCACAGTGTGAGCGGTTTGAGATTCCTGTGTGTTGAACAGAAGAAGAGGTACAGAAGCTGGGCTCTCTACCACGTGTGTGATGCTCTCCACAGTCACAGGAAGGTTGCACTAATGGCTGTGCAAGCCAGCCCAGGAAGCCCTTTCAGTACATGTACACTTGTTTCTTCCCATGAGCAACCCAACAGTAGGGGTAACTCACCCAAATACTCTCATGTAGTGACATGTGTGATGTTGACCTGACAGCAAGGCTGGTGAGCTCCCGTCTGCCTTTCCTACATGCAAATCTGAAGTGAAACTCTGGAGGAGTTAGGAAGGATGCCCAGCTGCCCTCTGAGCAACTGATGCAGAAGAACAAAAACCTGGATGGAGACTTTTCATTCATAGGTGTGCATGACAATTTTTGGATATACCTGTGACATTTATTCCATCTGAGCGCTGACACCACACTGTGCGTACATTGTCTCGCCAAAGGCTGGTTTTCCACAGGTAGTCGTAACACTTCCCTCCTGCAAAACCAATACCAGTTAGTCTTCACCTTGCAACAAACCCAGAATAAACTCTTGAAGGGGGGGAAGCAGCGCTGTGGCCACGCTACCTGAGCAAGGCCGCGTTTCCATCGCTTGTCCGGAACAGCTCTCCTGGTTCTCAGGGGACTGAACGATAAATGCCCTGGAGCGAGACTGGTGACCCGTTGTCTCGAAGCTTCTGCCATTGATGCAGGTGAGCTCACAGGAGCTCCACTCTGACCACTCTGTCAGGTGGCAGTCACCTGCACGTGAAATAAATCACAGGTTTTCAAAAGGAATCAGCCTTAAAGGATAAGGGCAACCTAAGCGTACAACAGCTTTAATAGTGAAATACACCCACTTTATCACCCAGTTGTATGAATTATTCAGATTTTCTGCTTAATGGGGAATCTCATTTTCAAAAAACAAATAAAATAAAAAAATGCCTTTTTCAGGTGATCTAGAAAGAGCATTGATCTGATCTGCTGAAGTACAAACTCTTACTACAATGGCCGACAGTATGCAGAGCTATGGAAGCATCTCCATCTCCGACAGCCATCATAGGCAGAAAGGCACCAGGACTTTCCAAAGACTTTACCTGGGCAAGGCACAGAGCATGGTAACTGCAGCACACTCTCTTTCGATGGCAGCTCACCACATAGCACATTTTCTACTGGTTTGGATGTAGCAGAAACAGATGCATCGTGCACTACACACGTGAGGTTGCGGACTTGCAATCCATCTCCACACTGTCCACCCTACAAAATGACAGGAGACACACATCACTGACATTAGCAGATGGCAGAAGAAATATGGTTGACTCCACCTAAAAAGACTTCAAAGATACAAATTTCGTCTTTTGACTGCAATAGTATCCCCAGTTATGGGAAGACAAATGGAGATCTCCTCTCTACAGAAGCTCAGACACAGGGGCAGAGCCACACAGAAAAGTGTGTGCGCACCAGAGCAGAAGAGGTGGGTACCATGAAAAATGAATACTGTCTTTGGTGTTGGCCCTTCATGCCTTTAACTAGAGCTAGTGAATTTACTGATTCTTAAGAAGTGCCCAGTTACATGAAAACAGAAATTTTTGGCTTCTCTGAAGAGGCCAAGAGCAGAGCCTGGCCATAAGAAACGGATGTTTCCACGCGCCTCCTTTGGTGACACAACCCAATAGGAGCACTTAAGTGGTTTAAACCCTGCAACAGCAAAAATCCTCCAGCCCACTTACTTAGACTGCAAGGGTGATTGTGCACTAGGCTGTGTAATTTCTTAAAGGGAGCTATCGGTTCTGAAGTAGACAGAGATCACCAACTCGTGTCACGTACTCTACCGAAACATCATCTGAAGTCAGGCACGGCGTGTTAGCACTGAACTCCACTTGAAGAAGCAATAGGAGGCTCCACGCTCGTCAGCCCAGTTCTGAAACACTTAGCCATATACCAAACTACTTGCTGAAGACGACTTCGTTTATGGGAAAATCAGTATTATTTGGCTAAAGCGATGATCAAGGGCTGAGGACGCTGTAAGAACCGAAGCACGGAGGCTATTTCTAGAGGCTGGAATTGTTTCATTCTCATCTGAAAAACAGAGCTGCAATGATGTTTGAGGTGCACACCTTAAACCTGTGGGATGCTTTATGAACGGGCGCCTGAAGCATTGCGGAAATGGCACTTTACAAAATTCAGTAAATAAAACTCAAGAAGAAGGATGAAACATGGCTTTTATATAACCAAGGGAAGTGCTCCTTTGGATCACTTGGCAGTGAATTCTTTTAAAATAATGGACTTCATCTGCAGAACAGAATGGCTCCTACCAAGTGCATTCATTCAGCGGTGGGTTTGCTAGCAGGAGTCTCAAGGACGGCTCTCCTGCACACACCTGGTAGCTTTTTCATTCTCTCCATCCCTTCTGTTGCTGACCCACAATGAAATGGAATGAGAGCATAACTAGCTGGATTTAGAGCAGCTGCTAATCAAAAGTGTCCGAGAAAAGTATTAGTGTAGATTTACTATGTGCAGCCAGATTTCAAGTTTTTAACACCGTGTTTCACTTTAGTCAGTACGTAACTTACTGTTCTAAATTAACGTTTCACCACGGAAACCTCTATTGCGGTCTGAGATTAATGGCGTGTGAATAACTCATCCAGCTGTCAGTTGGGCTAGAGCTCTTAGAAATGGCTGGCGGAAACAGAAGACGATGTGGAAAAAATTCTCGGGGGAAATGGGCACTAATCAAACTGCAGTGTATTTCTAGCTCCAAGTGGCTCAAGAAATGGCTAAAGTTTAGTGGAAAGGACAAAAAAAAAGTTTTAAAAAAGTTATTCTTGTATAAACAATATATAGGTATTGATATACATATCAATATATAAATAGTTATATGAATATTGAGATATACATGTAAGTAATAGGTGAAAGCAACACATTTTTGTGGTACAGCAGTGTCCACTATAGAAGTCCACATACAACATTCTTCATTCTTTTACCATGCAATATTGGAAATACATTCCTATTTCCCAATGTCTAGAATAAAAAATACATAGAATCTGTGGACTCTTAATCCCAAGGCAAAGGTTTGCTTTTTAACTTTAAGTGGCTTCCATTTGCTTCCATTCTTTCCAGACCAGCAACGTGTTTTTACAATCAATTGAACACACTTAAAAGATAAAATGTCATTCTGTCATTTGTAGAAAGAGATTGGTTTTGGTATATTTGGTAGGACCATAAACAATGCAGGAGCACTGCATTAACTTCCTTATCATCTTCAAAATTATTCATGTCCCCAAAATTATACATTTGAAGGTCTAATTAATAGGTGTGGAATCAGGGGAAGTTTGCTGCAGTAATGGCACACTGAGGATGTGCTAATCAGAGGAGAATGGCCAAGGAGATGATCACATATTGAAAACTCGGGGGATCAAATCTGTATTGTAAATGCTTTTCCTTGGAAGATGCGATCACCTGAAGTCTGCCTAGAACCAGGATTTGCCTTGAGTCACAAGCTCCTGGCAGGAAATATGCAGGGAGTTGACTTCCAGAGGGGATTCCCTCCATTTGGCTGCAAAAATTTCTATCCTGACCCTATGGAGGGTGCAGAACCCACCCTGGGTCCCCTAAATACAGCCTGGGGGTATGGGCCCCTCCAGGAGCGCCTCCTTTAAGAAAAGTCTTCCCTTTTCAGCTTTTACTGGGGTTCATGTCTGTTCACAATTATTTTAGGTAAAGCGTTGATTGGGCAGTGCTTTCACAGGTGGAGGAGCATTTAGTCAGGTGAAAGTTTTCTTTAATGAGGAAGCATTGCGTGACCACCAGTTTAAGGGACTTCTTTTAAAACACTTTAGCAAGGAAGCGTTCTTAGTCTTCTTAGGAATGTTAGGCAGCTAGTGCTTGATAATGCCTAGCTACTTCACTTACATTCCTTTAATGGAAAAATTATGAACAGTGTCAGCCACCGCTAATTTTTTTTAACTAATCAGGGTAAACCACTTTAAGTCCAGTAGGAAAATGATCACTGCAATGTAACCCTTTCAGATTAGGTGTACTGGCTATTTCCCAAGTTCTGCATCCCTCTGAACGCAGCAGAAATGCCCCACGCCCGCCGGAGGTGTGCCTGTGACGTGTGTAATTACCTGGAGAGCAACGCACTGATTTTCATACTGTGAAAATCAGCAATACAGAACACTTAGCGGGCTCTATTCCTAAACATGCAGACACCTCCAATTATTCACATGAAGTCAATTTAGCATAAAATAGTCCTTCTAAAATTAAGAAACGCAGTCTCAGTTATCTCATAATACAAGGAAGAAATATTTTAGACTTATAATTAATTGTCCTGTTTATATTATTACAGGAAGACATTTCCACAATATGCATTTTGGCCTTACCATAGGATGCATTTACCTTATTTAACACAGCATCCTTGAAAACAGGATTTCTGAAAGCTTTCTTTAGAAAGTAAGCTTAAGCTTCTTTTCCAGTAAAGCACAGGAATAAATCACTCTCTATTTATGAACTACATTTAATTCCTAAGCACCTCATTAAAGAGAACTGAACATGAATAAAATGGCTTCTCTCCAAAACAAAGCAAAGGGCAGAGAAACTACATCACAGTAATTTAAGGAGGGGAGCAGGCTCTATCTCACTGAAAGCACAGGATGATATCTGGGTTAGGGAAGGCTGTGATTACTTGCTCTGAGCTGAAATTTAGCCAGGTTCTGGATGCGCACACTTTTAATCTGCACGATGTATTATTTATCTGGAGTACGCCAGGGCGTTAATTCAGCTTCCCTCCTAATTCTTTTATCAGCTCTGTTAGCTCCTACGGTTGAAGGTCTCTTCCCTAATATTTAACAGAATTTGCTTACGTAGCTGGACAAAATATCAGCTGATGTTATCATTTTGTTATATTTCTGTTATACATAAACAAATAGTGAGTGCAGTACATACAAGGACCATACTCACATACAATGAGCTGTTGTTCATGATATAAAACATAAATATATTTCTGTTTCTCTGATCTTGGACTGTTCAAAGACTGTCACGCTCCAGATTTAATTTATGAAAACCTGGGAAAATCCTGGGTATCTATTCTGCCACCCACAGTATTCGCTACACGTCCATCTACTGCTTCCAGAAACCAGGTAGATATTCAAGGCATTCGCAGCGTGGTAGAGAGCAGAGCAGAAAACACAAGGGATGCGTCTTTACGTGCATTATTGGCTTCCATCTCCTACATGGTATAATGTGGAGAAGCGGCCACAGACCCGTGCACAGGTCCTGTCCCCTGGGACCAGACAGGGCTCTCTTCCACCCCAACCACGCTTCTCCCACCACCACCTCAGCCGGCTTTACGCAGCCCGAGCGGACTCCGCTCTGCCCGAGAAACCTCATTGTGAAAGATTCACTTCTGCCTAAACTGGGTTACCCACTAATATGTTTTAATATTGGAAATGTGATCTAACAGATAAGAAGAGAAGAAAAAGCATATAGAGAAAAAAAAGTCAATTCAAGGCTGATGCGAGTCACTGGCAGTGAAAAAGTGATGGCTCCGGTGCCGAGCGTAGGTACAGCACATCGCAACTGAATCCAGCCATTTTTAGATCATTAAAAAGATAGCCAGGCTAAGGAGAAAGTAGAAACCAGTGCTTCATACAATAACTCATACTATTGTACCCGAGATCTTGTGGGGAAACACCTGCTATGCAGTACTTTTTAAAAAAAAGGGGGGGATGGGGAAGGAAAGAAAAAAGATACAAAAGGCTAAGCTCTCTTGAAATCTAGTGTATCTGCTTTCTTGTTAGAGTTATTTTATATAATTAAATTATAGGTCACGATGACTATGCTCACTCAAGCACATTTACTCTGTAAATCCTCTTTAATACCTCTATAAGCTCGTGTTACTTGAACCCATATTACTATAAATCGCTGCTGATGGCTGGAAGATGACGCACAGAGGTTTACCACTCCTGAACTTTCCTTGTTTCCCTATGGATCTTACCGGCACCTTCAATGGCCACAGAGACACCTCCGACCCACGGACGGCAGCCTCTATCAATTCTGCCATATAACGATGGGTTTTGTCGTTGACCCCGGCCACGGGGAACCAGAGGAGCCCTCGGGGAGCGCAGGTGGAAGCCGTACCTGGACTCTGCAGGGGGACCATGGGCCCAGCATCCAGCTGTAGCAGGGCTTCACCGGGCAGCTCCTGTGCTGGGTGAGCTGCTCCGGGCAGGGTCTGCCCTCGCCCGCTGCCTGCAGGACCACTGAGCGCCCACGCACCATCTGGCCTAGGCGAGGGGAGAAGACACGAGATGGTGAAGGAGACCCGGAGAAAGAAAGACAGAAAGACAGAAAGACAGAAAGAAAGAAAGAAAGACAGAAAGACAGAAAGAAAGGCAAAGAAAGACAGAAAGAAAGAAAGACAGAAAGGCAAAGAAAGACAGAAAGAAAGAAAGACAAAGAAAGACAAAGAAAGACAAAGAAAGAAAGAAAGAAAGAAAGAAAGAAAAAAGAAAAGACAGATTTTGTGATTTATCAGTATTCCTAGTTTGTTTTCCACCACTAAAATCGCCTAAAAAAAGCAATTAATTGGGAAGAGTACTTGGATAATATGGATGCAATTGCTAAGTCAAAGTGATGCGGTCACTGATGTTTTCAAACAGTTTTTAAACACAGTTTTGTATGTTTTCCAAATATATTATTTGTTTATGCAGCACATTAAAATACTTGACTAAATCCTGATTATTAAATATGACAAGAAAATAATTCCCGTTGCAGCGTCATTTCTAACGTTATACATTCAATATGTTTCCAGAGATTTTTAACAAATGAAATTTTCTTTTTATGACCAATTACGTGCATCTAATTTGAAAACTGCAAACACTCTAGTGGCTATTACTGTCCATAACTACTTCTGCCATTTCCATTAAAATCCTATTTATTATTGGTGAAAACTTCTTCAGCCGCTGAATGGAAAAAGCAATTATGTTACTACTTTTGAAATAATAAAACTGAATATATTCATTAAAGTTACAGCAATTCCATTTCTGTCTCCTTTGCTGTCCATTTACATCCAGGAATGTTTTCACTCAGAATGTTTCAATTAGAATCCCGGCTCCAATTAAAAAGAAAAGTGGTGGGGGGGAAAAAAGTCCTTACGCAACAGGATGCACAAGATTGGGCAGGGGGGGATAAAATTTCTGCCTTGACTTTCAATAGGCATGGATTTGAGAGGCAGTTAAACAAATAAAAGGTCTGGGTAATAAGGGCACACACGTGCAACAAGACAGATGCAGGCGGTAATTGCTAACTCACTGAAAAGGAAAGAGATAACGTGTTGCGGTGGAGCTCTCCCATTTGTATCGCAGTCGTTCAGCTGCAATCGCGAGCAGAGGGGAGGCCCGGGGGTGGGGTGGGGGAAGCAAACACCCCTGCGAAGCCGGGAGCCTGCGATATTCAGCCAGATCCTTCTCCCAGCTATTTATGCACGCGCTTTTTAATTAACGGTACTGCAGCTGGGTTTAAGGTACGTCTCTAATAACTGCCATCGTGACTCTCTACGGAGCAGGGGTTCCAAAAACATTTCAGCAAATAAAAATTAAAAGCAGACACACCTGAAAGAGCTACTGATGGGTACCTTAGCAAGCTTTCTTACCTTTCCAATGCTATTCCCTTGCCCTGACCCACTGCATTCCATTTTTTAAACCCATTTAAACCAATTCTAAAATTTCTTCCTTTTCCCATTCTAATCCTCCGGACCTGGGGAGTTTGTAAGAGAAGTGATGATAAAAGCTCTTATCCACATGACTGTGCATTCAGCCATCACGGAATCAGATACATTAGGAGGTGGAAAAAAAAATCCTACCAGCTGAGAGGAAAGGAAAGGAAAGGTAAGATACTGCTGCGGTTCATCGGGAATCTGCAAGGGGAGAGAAACCCCCCCAGCCCACTGCTGGCGAACCCCAGGGCGGCCCTCCCCTCCCCAAAAGGCCAAAATTAGCCGTTTCTTTCTCTCCAGCAATGGACAAAATTTGCCAGATTCTTCTTAATTCTGAATGCTGAGGACTGGTAAGCAATGGAAAAGGCTCTATGGGAAACCGTGGGAAGCCCGTGGCTGTGGGGTTTTGGGGATGTCCTGGGGTAGGGAGCTCTGCCAGGCACGGCAGCTACGGAAAAGGAGATCTAAGCTTAAAAGATCTGATTTCATTAGGAGGGACTTGAAAGCCTGAAGCATTCATCAAGCTATTTTAATTAAAGAAATAATTTCCTTTCGTACACTCTGTTTAACATCTTTCTAGCAAAATGTAAATAGGAAGATCATTGAATAGAAAACACGATTTTCCTTTTAAGAGGAATTAACAACCGTTCTGTATTTATTTATAGTTTATTTTCCTACAGTTGGTTACCCAAACCACTTAAACTCACTACATTCACAATGGTCAGCTGGTGCTTGACTCATTTAGTCCATCAGCTTCTTTTTCTACTGTGAATAAATCATTGAAGAAAGAAATTTCATAGAAACCTTTCTTTGCACAATCACTGCAGTGAGTTTCTTAAAGCTCTGATTTTTTTTTTGTCCTCACTCCATAAATATTATCTAGGTGTCCGGTTACCACTCAAGTAGCTGAAAAACTCCCCATCTTTGCTTTTTAAATACCTTATCTTTTGCTGCCTATGGAGAACAGAATCTCACCAGATCTCAAATTATTTTTCTTCCAATACAAACTCTGGGAAAGTCAAATCAATCCTAGTTGTTTCTTTAATTTCCCAATGAATTTTTCTGTAATTTCCCCATGAATTGGCCACATCTCTGTTTCCTCTGCTTTGCAGTGTTAAATGATATGAAAATTAAGACAGAAAGTGTGCTGGAAGTTGAAAATAAGTATTTCTTCATATCCTCAAATTTGTCATTAGCTTTGAAAGGAGGAAAAAAGAGCCTAGTCTTGTTAATGCTGGTCACTTAAAACCTTTTTTTGCATCATCGGCTAAAATTTCATGTCAGAAACATAGAATCGTATTTTCTAATCAGAAGAATAAGATTTTTTACACCCCCAAAATCTTGCCATTCCTTGCATTTTATCCCCGCAAAGTGATGTGTCACGGCTGAAACCAAGATGATTAAAATTCCTGCTAGAGTTCATCCCAGTCAAAATTACAGACACTTCGTTATCTGTTTGATGAGTGTAAGCAGAGCATATAAAATACAACCCTATCATGTAACCGCAAGACCAGAGCGAGGATCGAGTTTGTTAAATACGGCCCCGGAGGTCAGGTTAGGTCAAGTCACGAGCAAAGGGGACTGGTGATAAATGGGGCTTTTCACCTACTTCCCACTGCCAGTCCCACCAGCGGGCACCGGGGCATCCCCAGCTCCGGGAGAGGTTTGGTGGGCCCCCTTCCAGCAATGTCTCCCAGCACCACCAAACTAGAGCTTAACGAGTTTGAGTAGCAAGCGAGAAAAAGTCACGGAAGCTTCTTCTTCATAAGGCAACGCCAAAAATATTTTTCCCAAATTGGTGATGAACCAGTGAAAAATGTAACCACCAAATTTTTCAGTCGTGCACATCCTTGTCCCCCTCACTTCTGTCCCATGGGTCAGTCTGGTGTCGGGGCGCACGTCTCTGCAACCTGCTGCGGTCTCTTCTGGGCTCTGAGGCCTGAGCAAGGCACGGCAGCGCGTTCAACCCTGGGTAACTCAGGTAAATCCTATAAATTATCTGATGAAGTCAGCTTTGTAAGTGACAAAGAATGGGTTTAGGCGTTCTTATACTATTTAGCGCTCCTGTTAGACAACTTGGGAGAAATCACAGAGGATTGGAAAACGTTTACGTAGAAAAATTCAGCCTCCTCGTGCATTCATTTGCCTTAACAGAGGAAATACAATTTGCTGGGCATTATCCGTACCAAACATCTTTCCAGTAGCTCTGATTTGGGCCGTGGGAGCATCATCCATTAACGCAGTACTATACATCTTTTCATAGCAGTACAGCAACTGATGCGAGGAACCCTAATATATAACCCAACGTCAGCCTAAAGCCCTCGCCAGCATCCTGAACAGCTGCTGCCCAGAACTACAGCCGCAACAGGCGAAGATCAGTTACACATCTCCGTAGGCTCAGCGCAGGCAGGAAAGAGAGATCTACTTTGCTCATCATCATTTATAAAAATCAATATATTCGCCTTTGGCTGCTGTGTACCAGAACCATATTAGCTGTCAGTGCCACATACACAGCAGCACCAGTTCATGTTTAAATGCATCATTCCATAAAATAAAACCTGAGCAAGAGAAAGGTACCATCCATTAAAATATATCACAGCAAACCGCTACTGGAAGAGATGGACAGAATAAAAATGCTAGCAACAATGCTTCAGTTAAGAAACACATGAAAACATAAATCCAGCAAGACTAAATTTTGATCTGAATGATGTTTAAATTACGTTTCTCTTTGAAGTCATTTATGGTACTTCAGCAGGCCCTTCACACGCTCTCCAAGAAAAGCCAGAAAAACAGAATATTATTGTGAGAGGAGCCAGTAACGGTGCGTACAATTGATTTGCTTTGAATTATTCCTGAGAACCGTGCATCTAAGTCCTACATTTTAGCTTTATCAAATAGTGGGCAATTACTTATTTGGCAAAGGGAAGCCGAATCAGTGTTTACTACAGCCAATTCCCACAGCTCGTTTATTGTCATCCTTTGGTTTTCCCTGTCCAATTTGAGGCTTCGTCCTATTCTCGCAGATGCCTGTGAGAAACTCATGATGATTTCAAAGGTATTGCAGTTTGAACCTTCAGGTAGGAAACCCTTACTGTATTCATCTGTGAAGAACCACCTGTAGATGAGTACATAATTAATGTCTTCTGTTAATACCATCATCAAGCAGTATTTATAACCAACTGGAACTCAGCGAAGAAGCTGAAATGACGGTGTTTCTGCTGTTGGAACCCTACAAAGGCCACGGCTGCAGGACTGGCGCCAAGGTCCCTCCATCAGGGATGTTTGGTAGCAGCGTAGCTCCACGCTTGACAGCTGCTGCAGCAAAACTCAGACCAGCACTGGGGCTGCAGTAAAATAAACTATGCACTTGGAATAACTTGGATGCAAAGTACTTTTGTTTCATTGACGTTCCGGCTTTGAGATGAGATTCAGAAGACTCTTGGGTCCCTGCAAAGCTATTCAAACGAGAGAGAAGGACTGAGCAAAACTTGACTTCCTTATGATATATTTTTGAGACTTTCCCAGCTGCTTAGCTGTCGGAGGTTCACAAAACACTATCTCCAGCTTTTAAATCGTACGCGTCTATGTCCTGAACGGTACGAGCCAGCTCTCTAGCTAGCAGTATAACAGAGTTATGATCTTCGAGGACCAGAAGACGACCCATGGACTGAGCTGAGCTTGGGCTTGACTGTGTGGTTCCAGTAGCCTTAGTGAGGTTTGGTACCTCCAGCCAGAAGACTCCCGGGAAGAGCTGAGGTCTGCTTCGGCAGGGCACGGACATTTCCAGTTTTCCTCTGCAGAAGCCCAGCTCTGATTTAGGACACGAAGAAACTAGTTGCTCCTTCCACGCACTGGGAACCACCAGCTTTTTATCCCGTCTTCAGGATTTACATAAACATTTCAGGATCAGGAGCAGAATACGAGACATACCTTTACTCGAGTATGTCCCTTTGCAGACTAGCTATGTAAGAGCATAAGGACAAAAAAAAAACTTCAGGCATTATATAGGATGAGTTGCTCCTTTAGGATGCTAAAAGCCATACAGAAGTTACAACTTGCTCTTGCACACGCAGCTCTGTTTATTTTAGTAAGTGACTGAACACTCAAAAAAAATAATTTAAGTCCATTCAGCAATATGAGCACTGACACACCAAAATGGATTCTGACGAAAAAATAAAATTTGGAATTAATAGTATTCCTAGTGTGTTGATTTTAAAACACTGCCTATGAATTATTCATTTCTGTTAAGAAAGCACTACTTTACAAAAGGGCTAAAAGCTCCGCAAAGAAAGAACACCACTAATCCAAATATTAAGCTTTTTCTGTAACATGCTTTGATCTCCGAAATCCATCTGAAGGAATCACTTTATGGAAGTTAACAGCTTTTTTCTTTTTGACCTTAAGTGAATTTGATTCAAATATACATTATGGCTCTCAAATCTTAAGCACCATTAGCTGTACATCTAATGCACATCAGAAGCCTTGGGAAACAATGTCACGAGCTTATTTTGAATAAAAGCTTCGACGCATTTCCTCATGTCAATACTCAAAGGGGGTTTTAAATCATATAAACTTTAAAAAAGGGTCCTAATCCTTTCACTTTGTATGCTGGTGAGTGCTACGGGCAACAGAAAACCTCGCTGGAGTTACTGGAGTAACGCAAATATTAAGGGACCTGTGGATGCAAGATGGAGACAGAGGCATACATGAAATGATGAAAAATAGTTTTAGTGTTTTTCCTTCAACGGGATGTAATTATGTTACTAAAAGTAACTTCACCAGAGGATTTGTATTTAGTTATTTATCCATTTCTTAAGAATCGTGTAACTCTTCCCCAGCTCTTTGCTAGCTCTACGTACTCCTCCTGTCTCTGGGGTTAATGTTTCCTATGACTGAATTCTGAGAGTTTGAATTAATTAATAAAATAATCCTCCAGGCAGCTGTCCACTTGGTTTCCTAAATTGCATTTTTTGCTTTCGAGTACTTTGAAAATAACCTACTTTGCTCAAAAAACCCAACACCTCAGGACCTCGAGAGTGTCTGAAAACCACCTGGGTAGGGTTCGGTGCGGCTCGGGGCAATCCCTGCGCTCTGTACNTGGTGCGGCTCGGGGCAATCCCTGCGCTCTGTACCGCTGCTCGTGAGCTGCGTGAGCCCGCCTGGGGCCGGGGGTCCCGCCTGGTCTGCATGGCTGAGGAGTGGAGGGGGGAACGGGGGCAGGAGGGGACTCA
>RSEF01000007.1:35274451-35314131 GCA_003993805.1 Himantopus leucocephalus | reverse complement strand
TACTGAACAAAATTGGTCCTGTTTTACCTCAAACCAGGACATCCTTGCTGTAATGAATACCCCTTCCTCGGGGTTAGAGGGTGTCGCTGTGGATCCCTCAGGTCACGACGCGAGCGCTGCCAGCCCGTCCGCACTTGCCCTTCGTGAGCAGCCTCTGCTCCTCGCCTGGGCCAGACCGAGAGCTTGGAAATCCCGGCTCCTTGCCTTACCGACCTCTCGTCGCTCTGCATTAAAATCTGTTAAACCTCAGACCTCTCCAAACCAGCACAGCCCACCTGCGGATAGCAGAAGAGGCCTAACACCAGGAATTTGCCACAAAACTGCGTTTTAGTGGTCAAAACCTCCAGCAGCTTTTACCTGATGCGATTCCTGCGTAAGAAAACCAGCAGGGTTTGGGCAGGGATGGGATGCCACGGGAACTAAAATCTATCCGAGGAAACGTGCGAGGACAAAACAGAGATCCCATATGCAGTGCCACAAATACATGTGATGTGAAGTGATACTTCAAACGCACTCTTTCAAGAGCACGCAGGATCGCAATAATAAAGCCATTAATAGAGCGTTTGTGCTGCCGAGTCGTGTCAAGCCAGTACAATTACACGTGAAGCCCCCTCAGCAACAGACATCCTGCTCTGCGCCAGAGGAGGGAGGACACACCGCAGCAGCCACCCCATCCCTGCAGCACCTTAACACCCGGGTGGTCCGCTGCTGACCCCCTCGGTACTTCCAGTTTGTTTGGGATTCCCATGTTACGCTCGCCACCAAAACCCCTAAATATAATTGTCACAAATACCCCATTTTTCTAAGCTATCCTGCTGACACCACTGCGCATCCCGTCTGTGAACAACCTCTCTCCTCTGCCCTGCGTAGGTGCAAGCAATGCCACCTCCGGCAGTACCTCCGAAATAGCGGGAAGGTGTAAATAACCACCACGTGCCATTGGGAGGGACAGATTTCTTCAGAGCAAGTTACAACATGTATCGGTAGACTCCGTTACACCTTTTAAATGGGAGTCTCAAAGAGATGCAAGATGTCCATGGGTGAAACTCTGTGTGTATGCATTTTGGAAGCTATGAATGTAATTTCTGGCTCTACCTTTGCATTTAAAAACCATGGTGATGTGGCATGTGTTCCTTTCCTCCACAGGACAATGTTTTCCTCCCGTTTCTCTCTCCTGGCTTGCCATCATTTGTTTTCAATCACTTCCAATTCCTCTTATTTTGTATTTGAAAAAAAAAAAACCAACAAAGCTTTTCATTCCTATCTTCTGCTAACAGCCGTGGTACTTAAGGAGGTCAAACAGATGATGTTCTTGATTTTGCGTTTTCAAAGGATCTTGGCTAAGCCTTGCTGTTCTTTGGGTCCCACCAGCCAGGGGAACCTGGGATCACTTCTCACCTCCTGGCTCCACGGGAGCACCCTGTTCCCATCCTGAACAGACCCTGGGACAGGATGTGGCGTCCTCACTCCTCACCCTGCCCAGGAACCCAAACCACCTGAGCCTGGAGTGGGCTGGGATGGGATGTGGCATCCTCGCTCCTCACCCAACCCAGGGACTCAAAGCACCTGAGCCTGGAGGGGGTTGGGATGTGCTCCCATGGATCCCTAGCTGCAACACAGAGCGCGTCCAAGCTTCAAGTTAGACACACTCTCAGTATCCTGGCCCACATCACATTTGCCAACTGCTACCCCTACTGCAGACAAAGAAATCTCTTGTCCAGCTACATCACTTCTCTTCCCAAGCACAAAGACAACAGTTCCTTTGAAAATAATCTGCTTAACGCTCACCCTTCCCCAAAATTACGCAAACCCACTATGACAGGTCATTCACAAAAACCTTCAGAGCAAGCCAGCCAACACACATCCGGAGCTGTACTACCGTACTACCACAATCCGTCTCCTGAAGGACAGAAGCTAAATGAAGCCCATGCGATGGGCAGAGGGGCCCGTTGTTCTGCATTGCTCAGGGGGCAGGAATCATAGAATCATAGAATGGTTTAGGTTGGAAGGGACCTTAAAGATCATCTAGTTCCAACCCCCCTGCCACGGGCAGGGACTCCTCCCACTAGACCAGGTTTCTCAAAGCCCCATCCAACCTGGCCTTGAACACCTCCAGAGATGGAGCTTCCACAACTTCTCTGGGCAACCTGTGCCAGTACCTCACCCCCCTCACAGCGAAAAAATTTTTCCTAATATCTAATCTAAATCTCCCCTCTTCCAGTTTGAAGCCATTCCCCCTCATCCTATCACTACATGCCCTTGTAAGAAGTCCTTCCCCAGCTCTCCTGTAGCCCCTTTAGGTACTGGAAGGATGCTATAAGGTCTCCCCGGACCCTGCCCCAGGAAGATGCTGGAAGCTGCAGACACCTGACCTGCACGGAGCTGCAGAGTTCAGCACCCAGAGGACCAGCCTGGCTCCGTCCCTTAGTGCCTCGCCTTTAAGCCTTTGAAGAAATAAACACAATCAAGATACTCTTAGCATTTTAGGAATTTAACAGCTTTCCTCAATTTTTATTCATATTCACATGCTGGGGTCTGGGCTCAATGAACCAAGGGGCGAAATGACGCAAGACTGAAGTCGATGGGAGTTTTGCTGCTGACTTTCATAGGATCACTGTATCGCTCTTTCTAGCCACAATTAATCTGGAATATATTAACATCTGAGTCCTAAAATCAAGTTGATGGGCATAGTTCTAAAGAAATTAAAGGGAAGAAGGACGAAAGCTACTTTTTAAGAGACAAACTGCTATAGTTTTGCCCTAATAAAATAAGCCAGCTCCCATTGACTCCGACACAAACCCTGAGTCCTTGATAAGGTGTCTTGAAGTTGACAGCTACTTCAACAAGATATACAAATGTTAATCTATTTCTTTTGTCTTTTAAAAGCTGATACTTGCACTTCAATTAAAAGTCCAAATATCTAACCACTAGAGAGCTTCGGTGTGATTTATAATGTTCTGTAAATTATTTATTTAAATGTAGGTCAGGAAAAATACTGACCTTGCAAACGGCATAGAGAAACAAATGCACTTGCTCAAGTGATGTGATTCATTAAAAGAAATTCATACCTATATTTCAGGTAGCATTTCTGATGAGCACCTGCAAAGTAAACTAGAATGAGGTTCAACGCTTCTGAAAATCATAGGGACTTCATATTTCAGTGAACATCAAGATTTATTGTCCCTCAAGGTAAATATTGACTCTGGTTTTCCCTCAGTCGATATTTTAGCTTTCAAGACAGTAAATCTTGGTGTTCACCTCAACTAAAGTCAATATCTGCTTATTATATTAGAACAACCAAACTGATCACTGTAGCAGTTGCCTGAGACCCTGAGGACAACCTCTGCGCTATTCATTTCTAATAAAAATGGGCTAAATTCATTGCTAACGTAAGTTCATTCCACATCGCTGCCCTTATACCAAGGTTACATTAGACCTAATATATTGAAACAGTCAGAACCGAAGAAATAACAACCTACTTTTAAACTATGGAGACCACCATGAATAACACTAAAGCGAGAAAAGATCTCATATAGGAAAGGGAGCTGATTTGCTCCGGTTTGCAAAGACACTTGCTGGTAAGGAAATTCAAGCGCAGATATTAAAACGACCCCTACTGAGACTGGCCAGCAATTTGCTCGCTTTTAATACTTTTTGCATACCCCACTTTTATGTTCGCTGCATATCCAGGCTGCAAGAGGAGGCAGCAGTGGGATGTCACTGCAAAAGTGGCCCTCTCCTCCTCTTCCAGCTTATGGCCACCGCTTCCTCAAATCTGGACCAGGACCAGCACCTCTCTTGCAGCCAGCCTGACACTAATGGATCCAGAACACGGTGGGAAATACAGCTGCAAAGACATCCATCCATTGCAATTACCTGCAAATTTGATTTCTACATTGACTCCATCTAGTTCATCCAAATCTCTTTTTTGGTTGTAAAGTGCCCATACATTAACTGAATAATTTTCGTAATGTTCTAATACTGCCTTCGCATTCCATTTAATCCAAACCAAATTAATTTCTAATAATGAGTTTCTTTTATTTAATTCTTTAAAACTGAATTCAAAATGGAGTACTTACTTTGTTAATTACTGAAGTGCATGTTTGATTTGGCAGATCTAAGCACGCATTTAAAAGCTTTACCGAATTAAATATATATCCGACGGACAAGTACTAGCACATTAACAAACACTACATCACAGAAATGACCTCATTAAAATTTCAACATTAAATAGTTCTCTTTAAAATAAAATTGATTTTATTTCATGCTAGTTTATGTATTGATCACAATCACCAGAAATATGCTAACCGCTCACCAGCATTAAAACTGATCGAACAATTATTTTCAAGCAATTTGGATTTTGCAAAGCAGCCGTTTCACTGAGGAATACTTGTCTTTAGGTATTTGGATGCTGCAAATTGCCACCAAAATTAAAAAAAAACCAACCTATTGCTCAAGAATGACTTACAACACAAAAGTTTGAATGGATCAGCATGCGGTGAGACTTCTGAAATCACTGGAATTCCTGAATTTTTTATGCCTCCAGCAGATACCTGCACAAACATCTGTGAAGCAAATTCAGCACTTTTAGTTTTCATTTACACCCAAATCAAAGGAGTTAGTGTTTTTTACCTCCTTTGTGGTATGGAAAAAAGAAAATCAATTAGAGCTTGGCTAAGGTTATGAAAAACCTTCGCTGGCGTTGAACCAAGTTTCCAGAAAACCTAGACCCGCCTAAAACTTTGTATCTGGCAAAAGGATGGGATCAATTTCATTCTAAGTACAAAACATGAATTAAGAGTCAGGGCAATAATTACTATAGCATAGACAGAAAGATGTACCAATTCCCAGTCTCTGCCCTGTGGGCAGTATCATAGAATCGTAGAATCATGGGATGAAGAATTAAGTGATTTATTAGAGGCTGGCGAGGGCGCCCTCAGGGAGCAGGGGGATGAATCTGGAAATGCCCTATTTCTTGCACTAACTGGATGACATCTCAGCTTAAAATCAGATACTGAAAAGTTCAGATAAAGACATTTCAGGATGAAGCCATCAAAAAAAGTGGCACTGTAAAATTCTGCCTGTAAAATGAGGAAAAGGAGAAGAGGAGAAGTTAGGAAAGCAGCGGAATATTCTGCTATAGAGACATCTGGAGGCTCCATATTCCCTCACCATGGCCTTTAGATGCTTTTACTCGATCTAGTTTTGTGCTGGACTTCAAAAAATGCTCCTAGTAAATCCCTTATTTTCTTCTAATGGATGATTAAATATGCGAAGACAGACACCGCTGTATTTTAAATTCTGAAGTGCAACGAATGGAAAATGCCTTGTTTAAAAAGTTAATTGAAGCAAACTCTGCCGAAGCCCAGTCATTACAGCTCGCACTTATAGAACTAACATGTTGCTCAGCAAGGTTTATTAATTCATATTTCCTAGTGGTAAGTGGTTTTATTTTCTGTGAGATTGGTGCAGGCATTAACAACAGCAAGCTGTAACACGGTAAAGCGTGAGCGCTCCTTCCTGCAGATTAAAATAAGAAGTTGGCATCGTTCAACATGAGAAAATAAGGGAGAACGTGCAGCTCCTGACCCCAAACCTGCCTCCCCAGTTTTACTCAAGGTTGTACTGTCACTACAGCCTTTGAGGAGCAGAACACAGCACGGAGGATAACCTTGCAGATATCGCGCAGATATCGGGTATTTATTTCTACCTGAAGTACTCAGGCAACACAATTCAGTCTCAGAGTTATGCAAAAAAAGCGGAGGTGTTGGGATATGCAAATACAATCACAAACACCCAGTTCCTGTGGCTTTGCTTTTTACTTTATTTTCTAGTTACTCTTCTTCACTATCAAGAAAATAGTGAATCTAGACGAGATATTAACAAATGCCATTTTACTATGTTGTCAAATATGGGGGTCTAAAGCAAGGCAGAAACTCGTTAGTGAGAGTTTTGGTGCATTTTTGCTGATTCCAGAAGCTGCAGGTGCTGTAGCTTCTGCTGTCTCCCTGTCACAAAGCCAGGCAAGCATAGCAAATTTAAGTAGATATAAATAAATCAATGTCCCGTGTTTTTGAAACAGCACATTTTCCTGCAGCTGAAGGATAGTTTCAGGGGTAACAAACAAATGTGGCACCTCTCTGGGTGAATCTGTTACGCAGTAATAATGTCGGATCCAGTTTTAAAGAGAGGAAGGGGAAAAAACCTGATTGATGAAGAACAACATCGAAGCCCCTTTTTACTAAACGAGAACAGTAAGATAAGATGAAGACAGATTGCAACACCAACCTGAGCCTTTGTAGATGTCCATGTTAGCAGGGCATGACAAGCAGAAAGGAAAGAAAATTATATATTCATTAGTTTAGCTGCTGTATGATAATATTGCGAAGAACAAAAAAAAGCAGAAAAACTGCTTAAAATAAAATCGCCACAATGAAAGGTTGCATTCAGTCCTTCGGTTTCCCCATCTTCCAGAAAAAAAAAAAAATCCCTCAAGCAGATATCAGGCATTTATTTGTGAGTGAATAAAAAGCACGACTATGCTGAAGAATAAAGCAGAGTTCATTCAGCTTCATCCAGCAATCCTCTGGATTTCATCAGCGTGTCTCACGACCAAAGCCTTAGGATAATAAAAAAGTAAAAAAAAAAAATAAAAATCTATGAAGCTTAACCTGAAATCTGGTAAGAAACCCCACAATTACAGAATATCAATCACAACAGATATGAAAGGCTTTCAGACATTTAAATCTTAATTGGGTGGCACTGTCTGTAGCGCAGCCTGCAGAAGACATGCCAAGCGACACACAGCCAGCTGGCCGTTGTCAGGTTGGACCCCATCTCCACGAACACCGTCAATAACTCAAAAGCAGATTTCCTTATGGAGAAAACAATTAAATGATAAAAATTCAGTAAGGTGGGCAAACAGCGCACGCACATCCTACAGACAAGGAGGGCTGTACGGGGGCGGTTGAGACCCAGATCTCCAGGGGTCCGTCGGCAGCGCAGGAGCTGCGTTATTTAAGTCCGTATCAAATTGTCCTGCAGCCCACAGGCAGCCTCACTGAAACACCACGGACAACATGAACATCAGCTCTCGCTAACAGAGCCCGGGCAGCCTGGTGCTCCCAACTCCTCTCCTCTGATTGAAACGCCAAACGAAGCCCAGGCAGACGTGCGCCAGGAGCCACTGGGCTTGGGGGACATGGGGCTCCGCTGCGGTCCTCTGCCCAGCCAGCGCTCCCAAACCAAATCACAGCGCTTCAGTCAGTCAAAAACCTGCCCCGGTGGGATACGAGTGAGCGATTACTAGATCCAGAAGCCAAGTCATCTGTCACATGAAATGAAATAAATGCTGGCACTAAACACAAACAGTCCCAAAGAAGCCCTTTTTTTGTAGGCGTCTGTACAATAGGCAATTTAAAGAAAAGACCATTGGAGCTTACTGCTAAGTTAAAAATGATGCCTCGGAGACAAAGTTTGAGCCCTAGTCTTTCTTTAAAGAGATTTTTAAATCATTTCAAGGTCTAAAAACTTCAAATTGATATTCTATCAGTTTATTTTCATGTCTTAAGCAAGAATGAATTAGCATGACAGAGCAGTCGTGCGTTTGTCCTTACATAGCATGGTCTTGGACTGACAATTTTTCCGCACAAGATTTAAAACCAGTTAGCCAGCAAGAGCAAGTTGATTGATAGCAATATAGACAAGAAATAGAAGAGACTGGGCAGTGTCAGGCAGTTGAAAGTTATGTTTTCTGAAACACACTTCCATGAGACTACACCAAAGGCTGGAAGCAGAGAGAACTGCAAACTGCTCCTGGGGCTTCCCGCAGTCACAGCAGGAAACAGTCCGCTTTTAGGTTCCCGCAAAAGCGGGAATAGAAATGCAAACCAGCTCATAACCTGATTGTTTTGTTAGGATGAGACTGTCACTCTCCCCTCAGTCCGCTCAGCAGCAGGTCTGATTCCTCCTCAGCAGCATCCGGACAGAAACGGATGCTCATAGGGAGAGCAGGACAGATGCTGATGGGTGAGTGATAGATCCCATAGCTTCAGAGCGCGGAAAGATCACCCACAGCCTGATTAGTAACCGGAGCTGGAAAATTTTTCTTAGAAGAGCAAGTTACTGCAGAAGCCAGGATATTTGACAGCCTGTTGCATCGTCTATTTGTGGTAGCTGTCTTACTGCCAAGACAGGCAGATGTTAGTACTGCGGTTAGACGCGGCATTAACTTGAGCAATTTTTTCTATATAATTACAGGTAACGCAGACCTCCTAGCAGCGCTGCTGAGAGGCCAGCCTCCTGACAAGGCAGCCGAATTCACAGATTTGAAGGCAGCTACATTCACACCGCCGCGCACTTCGAAATCCTGCAGTTGTTACCATCTGACAGTTTTTATTGATATTTCCTATAGGCAGATCCAGACAGAAAAGAGTTAGGCACAGAAAAGCCAAGTTTTCTTTCCCAAATGCATGCGTTCAAGTGATGTGCTGCAGAGAAAAACCGTGCTTCTACCTGTGACCGCTCCCCAGCAAGAACATCCATATTTAATAAACTAAAGGCTCCCTTGAGCCAAAAGTTAAATTCTACCCAAACTACTTCAAACATCAGAGCGCACGTATACTATCCCCCGAGCCAAAAGATAAGGGGGAAGCGCTTGCGAGCCACTACCTTGCAGGGTAGCTGTTGTCTCTGGATTTCTGGGTATCTTTCTTCTGCATTTCCATTCCTTTCTTTCAGAGCCGGGAATATATATTTTTGGATTCCTACATTTCTAGCATCGGCCCATATTTTGAGCTTAAACACTTTACAAGGACCTGTACAAATCCACATGAATCAACGGAAAGTCTTCTCCTGACTTCCACTGTTTGAGTCACGCTGTAGCAAGCAATGAATGTCTGAACATTTATACGTACATCACTAAAATTTAGGGGGGGGAAGTAATGACCATGATGAATTTTTGCTGCAGTACCTATTTATTTAAAACGTACATCAATAGTGCCGATATATGTTGCTGGTTAATGAGAAGCTATATAAAAATCAAATAGACGGTTTTGGAAGAAATCGGGAATGACCGCATAACTCTACATACACATAGCCTTATGTTCCGCAAACATCAGCATTTAGCTCATATTTCTGTTTTCTTTGTGCCTTGTTTTTACGGAGTTTATGAGTGTCTGGCTATTGGAACCCTACCGGAAAACAGAACTCCTTATTTGTTCATGTACCAGTGGGTAACGTACCCCGTAATAACCACCAGCACGGCACCCAGTCCTGCTCTGTACCACTGCAGCATTCAGGAAGGGTATGTCAGGGCACGAGTGATTCAGCAGTTCTCACACCTCTGCCATTCCCTGGAGCACCACCTTCACGCATCCATGATTCTGGAAATAATGGAGTGAAAAAGGCTGTTTCCCAAAACAGTAAGTAAAAGGAGAAAGTAGAAAGTAAATGCATATGGAGACTACGCAACACAGCTGCGCTTTGCAGTGTGTCCTACGCACAAACCACTCTACCTGAAACCTTTCAGAGAATTAAATAATGCAACAGAGCAAATAGCATGTGGTATAAATCAGAGGACACAGTAATATAAACATCATGCAAATGGTCCAAAAGAAAGTATTCGCTCAGCCCATAGCAGATTAGAAAGAGGGGAAAATTAAAAGGCAGAGACAAGAAACTGAAGTTGAATGGCAGATCTGAAAGGAACTGAAGAGTCAAAGAAATAAAGAAAAGGGAAACACTGTTATCCAACACAGGAACCACAAAGAGAAAGTCCAACACTAAAAATAGTCAATTTACAATAGAGGGAACGGTAGAAAATGAAAGATCACCCACGGGGTGAAGGGAAAGAAAGGTGAGACAAACTTTGTATGATGGGCACTGGCTCAGAAAGTTTGGCCAACAAGGAGGGCAAATTTGAAGAGACACTTGAAATAACTTCTGGGTCAATGGGGTTATTTGGGAATGATGGAGACAAGATTGCCCAGCATCCTTCAGAAGACGCAATGCGAGACAGCTGGAGGAGTAAAGGGAAAAAAAACAGTGAACTGCATAGCAGTCAGATAAACTTTTATTCTCGGAAAGATATTTTCCTATACACATTATCGATAAGCTGCAGAAAATAACAAGGAGACAAGTAGCAGGCAGCATGGGTTTGTCAAGAACAAACTGTGCGAAATCATTCTGATGTTCTTCGCTAACAGGATAACAGATGCTGTGGACAGGGATGAAATGGCAGGTATTATGTTGACTGTAGTAAGCCTTGCACACTACCTCTCAGGCTAAGGAAATATGGTCTGGATGAATCTAACACTTGGTGAGTACAAAGTACGTTGGAGAATCATACTCTGAATAGTTAATAGTGTAAAACAGGCAAGAAACCTCACTCACAGCTCTGCAGAGCTTTATGTTCTGTATCCAGTCGCATTCCTTGTTTTCATTAATTTGGGGCTGATGGATTGAAAATTATTCTTACTGACTCTGCAGATGCTGCCAAGGTGAGAGAGACAGCGAGGCGATCGGCAGACAGGAAGAGAATTCAAAACGGGCTTTATGAATTGGAGCAATAGACTGGAAAAATGGGTTGTAAGAGAAGTACAGAACTACAGTGATGAGAGACCGACCAGTCAACAGCGCGAACACAGGATGAGAGACAACCGGCCCTGCATGGTACCCCTGCCCTGGATCCAGAAATTGTAGAGAACCGTAAAGAGAATGTGATTCAATAATGTAAAAAGACAAATGTAGAGTTTGTAAAACACTGAAGTACCACTTCACCTACGGCACAGATTCAGCTCGGGAAGCATGTCCAGATGCGTGCACTCAACTTTATGAGAAATTTGAAGGATCTGAACCAACTGAGAGCCAACAGATGACAGTAAGATTAATAAGACCAGAATCAAATTGCCAAGGCGAGTGGTGGCATTTCCACTGTCGCTTTACAGGTAAACATTTAAAACACCAGTATAATTAGTGACAACCTATACGACGGCAGGTCTGTCAACGAAGCATGGCATCATTGTCAGATAAAATAGCAATACCGAGTCATAAAAAGAAATAACTCTGCTGTATCATAACAGATGCAGAGTAGCAGAAAGACACCTGAGAGAGCTTTAAAGAGATCTTCCAGCAGCTTGAAACTATCTATCTGTAGCATCACTGAGCTCCGTTGCCTCGAATAAATCACAGACTGCCAGACTGCATTTTGGAAACCAGGGACTCTCTTCTACCTCATACAGAAATAGGGCAGTGGAATTACCATTATATTAAATATTAACAGCACTGTTGTAACACTGCCTACAGTCCGAGTACCTTATTGTAAAAGTAACATTGATAATGACAGAGTGGTTAAATGAAACCCAGAAAAAATATTCAGGATCTGAAAATCTTGCTTTATAGTAACAAAATACAGAAACCTACTTCTTCGGTTCAGGTGGGGAAGAGGAGACTCGATCATTTTTGGGAATATACAAAGAGGATTTCTCTTAGAAGACCTCTTTTTAAACTAGCAGGTAAAGACATACATTCCCAAGACTGAGAGCTGCAGTTAGACAAATTCGTATTCAGGTTCTGAAATCAGAGGAACTTTTTAAGCACAAAGGAAATTAATTACTGCATCAGCTTATCCAGGGTAAATCCTCCTTCAGCCGAAGTATGTGCCAAGGTGGGGTGCCGTTCTGCAAACCTGCTCCAACTCCATAGGTAGGCAGGGATTTGACTGCAAAGTCAAGCAGCTTATGCCACACAAGAGGTCAAAACAGACCATCATCGTCATGATCTACGTCTGGCCTTAGGAGCGCTGAATGACGAACTCCCCAGAAGACTTCTAAAACATATATTAATCATTAAGTAAGCACCACATTTATTAACCCATACTGCATACTTCAAATACAGATTGTACGTTAAAGTTGAGGGGAGGCAGTATGCCTGCGTAGATTTTACATGCGTTTTGAGAGGTGGTCAAAAAAAATAGTTCTACACTATAGATCAGAAGCGCGGTGGAGTTCAGCCAGTCCATGTATCACACTGTGAGCACTGATCCTACAAAGACAAAAGTATTTTCCTTACTGCATTAGCTCTTGCTACGAAATTATAACCAAGAGAGGAGCTGGAATTGAGCAAAGGTGTTTTAGCTAGGTCATGATGTTGCCAGTAGCATGCGGGACAGAAGAGGAAAACAGAAAAGCAATTATTAAAATCAAGCAAACGCCCTCTTGGCTGTCTCTGTTCATCAACGACTTCTGCCATTTCTCCACTCTGGTGTGGGTAAAATAGACGGCACACTTGGAAATGCAAGTTGGACTCTCCTGCCTCTGGATAGAGGCGCCCCGGTCTCTGGTTTGCCCCTCAGCCAACTGCTCCTGCTGGTTGTTATTACTGACACCCCTTGCTTAGCAATGCCTCCCTGTCCCTCCTGCAGGTCAGCGTGTGGTACCTGGCACACGGACAAGTATATGCACGTACGCATGGACATCACGAAGAATAAATATGAGTTGATTGACAGGAACGTGAAAAGAAGGAAAACAGAGAGAACAACTGTAACTGCATGTGACCAAAGAAGGGCAAATATTCACTGTACAGAAACGCATTTCGGTGAAAACAAGAAAAAGAGGAGAAACGTGGTAACAAGGAATACTGGCAGTGACACAGAAAGGGGTAAAGGCAAGGAAAAGACAAAGGAAAATACTTGAGGAAGAGGCTTACTGTGTTTTACAAACACTTGACAAAGTACACCACAAAGCAATACAGGGCTGGGGCAGGACAGGGGCGCGCTGAGAGGCAATGCCAAAGTTACTCTGCAATAGGAAATACACGGAGCCCTGCTGGGCTCTACTTCGGTTGTTTCTTTGTGGTTTGGTGAGTCCTGTAACAGCTTCTGATTACACAAGAGACGTCCAATAGATCAGAATACTTGGAAAATAAGCAACGTTTAAAAGTTTAATGCTTTTATACCTCTCAACCGACAGTTTAATATTGATATTAGTGCTATCTTTTGCTCTACATACGAACAATAGACAAGGCTCCCACAGTTATTTTCAGCTTATTTTACAAAGCCACTTTTGGCAATCTTTGCTTTCAGCGAGCGATGCAGGCGTTAGAGTCAAGCTCCATCCGCTGTGTATCAAAGCCTCTCCCACAGCACAGCTGCACTCCCGCGCGTCGGGTCCAGGCACATACGTTTCTACGGTTGCTGGTGGCCCGCCGAGCCAACAGACTGTACGCGCACAAATCCATGTATGCCGAGTTGGGAAACAATCCACATTTCATTGCCTTTTCATTTAGACTGATAAATAACTTGGAGACGAGCACCAGACAGCAAGGAAAGTAATTGCTCACTCAAAATTGCATTTAAAAATACTTAAGCACGGCATTAAATTCCTCTCAGTGTTTATTGTACAGACATCAGACAGTTTGCAAATAACATTTTTAATCACCAAATGTTGACAGGGCTAGACTGCGAAGGACCAACATACAACAAATTGTTTCAGATGGGTATAGACAAATATACCCTGGGTAGAGATGACTGAAAAATCCACTGCATTTGGTATAAATAATAGTTTGGCTTGGATATTATTTTTTTCAGACAGTATAATGGAATAATCCAGCTGCCTTCTGTTACCTTCTATTATATCAACAGAAAGTATCAGAGAGGAAAAGTGCCAAACAAATTCCCTCTTGTGCACCACAGAGATGAAAAAACCCAGTCAACTGAGTAACACTGGTATTTGTGCTTGTGTATGTTTAGACATGGAAGCATTTTTCTTAATAAAACAAAAAGACATTACAATTTGGAGGAATACATAAGGCTGAGGTAATGTGTTTTTCCTTTTAAATACTGTGAATGGTGCTTCTCAAGGACAATGCCTGACTTTCTAACTCAAGCAAATGCTGAACAACAATGAAACCAAACCAGGTTTATCGCTGTGACGGTCAGCAAAACTCAGGATATTCAGAATAAACAACCCAAACCAAGAAAGTTACGCCTCTCTGTTCCTGCCTGGCCTCCCCGTGTCTTGGACAGAGGGTTCTGGAGCAGGTCGTGCTCTTGTTAAACATGAGGAACGCGAGTGGGTGGCTGCGGTGTGCTGCCAGCCGGCCGGCTCTCCATGAGCATCTCCGAGTTGAGGTTTCCCACACAAAAGGAAAGGGGATTTCTCTTCCGCACTCATCAAGAGAAAATAAGTACGGCTATACCTGAACACCACAGAGTGAAAACAAAGCAGTGAAGGGAAAAGCCTTATCACACGCTGGGCAGGGCCTGTACAGTTCTACACAATATGCAGAAGACATCAGAGAGGTCCCCACTGCTGGCACTTGAGATTTCCATCCAAAAAGGGGAACGTGTGCTCAGAAATGCTCTCTCTCTGGTGTGGAAAGCCATTGGAGCTGCCCATTACTGTCGTTACAGATCCCTGAACCAGGCAAAAAAGCAATAGCAACTCAAAGCTATTGGCATGTACAAAAGAGCACAAGGCATCCCCATGGTCAACCTGAGAGAAAGGAGCCTCAATGCTCCTACGTGTCCACTGGAGAAGACGCTTTGATGCTTTCCAAAAATTACAGTCTTGAAGATTTTTGCACTCCCGGCATGAACAAGACGCATCACCAATGGGGAGGACCGAGGCAGAGAAAACATCGATAACAGACACCGGGGCAGAGAAAATGCCAATAACTGATGCTATTTTAACGGCTGTGGTTTTAAGACCTCCTGAGGATGAGGTTAGATGCCACAGTGGGTAAGATACCCCTTTCCTTGGGGAAGAATTAAAGGAGGCTTAAAGAAAATAAGGTTAGGTACTGAAGGAAGACCCCGGTGGTCTCCAGCACAGGTGTGTGCAGTGGCAGCTCTAAAATACAGAGAACAAACCAGGATACAATAAGATAAGCTTATCTTTGCTGGGCACAGTAATACACGCAGTCAGACTTCTTTATAGCATATCTACTTATAACAAATGACATTTTAAACAATTTGGATTACAAGAAGGCATGCTTTTGTTGGGAATTAGCCCCCTCAGACTGAATGCTTACAGAAGTCCAACTTTCGTGGGTTTCCCAAAGCAATGTGATATTAAGCATTCCAACTTTTCTCTGCCGTGTTGTCTCTTTCAGATTGTTTTCTTTGTGAAATTCCACCTAAATCTGCTCTGGGTGCAGCAGGAACAAACGTACCTCGGGGTAAGTTACAGGCAGTTAGACTGCACACAGCGTAGCTCAGCAAGTGAACGCAGCGTAGCTTTACCCACGCGGCATGGCGNTGCGTAGCTCAGCAAGTGAACGCGGCGTAGCTTTACCCACGCGGCATGGCGTGGCACCTAACAACCGCCACGGAGAAGCAGAGGACTTCACCGATGCGACCCCATTTCATCTCTACAGGTGACATCGCGTTGCACTGCAAATGTGCCAACGTGTTTAGGTATCTCTGCAGGATGCCACACTGCAAAGTGCAGACAGAGCAATAGCAGACGGGGGGAGGAAGCACGTCTCCAGTGAGGTCGTGTTCTCCGTCAGGCTGGCACGGCAGCGGAGAGACGAGTGCGTATCCAACACGGCAGAAATAATGGGGCCATTCCCATATGCGCTTTACAGCGTGTATGCGGTTATTCTTCTCCATAGCTCCACTCCGTCAGCAGAATTACATGCAGCAGTAATCCACACCCGGGCCTCTGGTAGCACCTAACAAACTTGAGAAATTCTTGAAGGAAGAATTAGTTTGCTCCCATTTCAATAGCTCTTTCCGTCTGAAAAGGGCATTGTTGTATAGGTTGATTAGCTAGGAAGATTTTTCCTTATAGTCAGCCTCTATCTCCACTCTTAATTCCACCCCATTACCCCTAGCTACACCCCCGGGCCCCATCCTGTATAACCACCATCTTTCTTTGATATTTACGCCCTTTACGTGTTCAGGAACTGTTATGAACCCCTGCAGACACTGCTCAGCCCCAGACGCCTTTTCACACCAGTACTTGGCTCTTCCCACCCCCCCTAGCAGGAGGATAGCGGCCGATGATATGGCTGGCGTTAATTACAGCATGAATTCCCATTCAGAAACAGCCTGGGCAGCACAGAGGGGCTGTATGGCCCCACCCCACGCAAGTCCTCTAACATAAAGATGCACAAGTTTATCCCGACTTTGACGTTCGAATGGTATGTTCCCACTTTCCATCACATTACTTGCTCTCCCCTTGCCTCTTGGCCCATTTACTGCTCTCTTCCCGTGCGTTAAAGAGGGAGGCAAGCTTTCTATCTATGTTTATTACACAATTCAGTTTTATATCAGCATATTTAACTTGTTTACACTGAACTCTGCTGCCTTAGCAAAGAACCATTGAGCTGAGTCTTACGGGACTAAGTTCAGTATTTTCTCTTAATTGGGCCGCACTGGCTCCTAGGATGCTCCACGTTGCTTTTATCTGCATTCTCCCACAAACTGGAATTGTGTATCTCAACACTGCATAACTGTTTTTACTCTTCAGTGAGATAAACCTAAGAAGATTAGACTGGTCGGCTTCTCTCAGGTTCCTGCAGATTATCACCCGCAACGTCACTGCCCCCATGTACGTGTCCCTTATCTCCCTTCAACACTTCCCAGTTTTGAATGCTTCTGATTATATGATAGAGCCTGAAAAATGGCCAGGGTCTCCCTCTGTGTTTTGCTCTTCCTAAAAATGCACTCATTTTCTCATTCTTTCCGTCACACGTTCCTTCTTCAGTACACCATTTGGGACAATAATCTCAACGCATTTATTGCAATTGGTGTTTGATATATATAGACTGGTTTTCCAGAATCACTGGGTCTGCCAACCATCAATACTCGTCAAGGCATTGGATTTCAGAAACCTGGAGGAAAGGAAACATCCAAGGTTTCCTGGAAGTCAGAAGAAATCCAGGGACTAGCCTCTACTGCCTGACCTAGCTCTCCTTAGGCTGCAGTAAATTTCTCTGTAGAGATCATGATTAATTAATAAGTACATTAAGAACAATGTGAGGCTAAAATGCAAGTGCCCCAAGGAACCTCAGAAACTTTCATCACATTTTCAGACATGACCAAGCAGTGGGAATCTAAGTGTTAATGGGACTTCAGCCAGTGGACACCTTTGTGCCCGATACACCGTCACCCTCCCTGGGCTCCCACATTCCTGTCCGCATCAGGATGGTCAGCTGGCTGACCGGTATTTTATTTGTGTTAAATCTTTATTCAAAGCGTACAGCCTTCTATATGTAGGGCATGGAAGTTCCTGCAGGAGAAGTAGGTCAATGAGTTGGCCTTCAGTTCAGCGGGAGGTAATTTCTGAGAGCAGACACGTTAATGAGAGGCGGAGAAATTATGGCAGTCTCAGGACAACACAAGCCAATGATGGAGACTGCCAAGATCAGCCTTGGGGGATCCCAGCCTCCGGCACAGCGGCAGCGGAGCTGTCAGGTATCGATTCACATCAGCAGGCGAGGACTGGCTCTGCTGCCAATTCAGCCCAAGATCGCTGGGGACCAAGGGTCTTCCTGAATTATTTATTTGGTTCAACAGGTGATCTTTGGTCTTTAGATTATCTGTTTCCACTCAGCCACCTCCCATAACACATAATATTTTCGTTTTCATCTTTTGCCTTATTTTCCCAGTGAAACTTAATTTTTTCACTTCTTTTTTTTTGTTCAGCCGTAAGCTGAATGCTGGATGACTGTCCTTTCTTAGAGGTGCCCATTTTCCCAATAGCAACATCTAATAAGTGCACAGCTTAGAACCACGAATACCAGAGATAAAACATTCTTGAAAAACATCGATATAACTTTCCAACCAGTTCAATACAGTATTAGTTTCTGTATAATAAAGTCTTATTTTCAAACAGTTATTTATAGGGCTTTCATCAGGTTACCTATTACTTCACTGTGCCTAGCTCTTTTCTCCTTAATATTCAGCCTAAATCACCTCTGAAATCAGAGCTGAAAAACCTCTCGGTTAATCTGATGTTTTAAGTGTCGGTACAATTTCCAGAAAGTACAAGAACTACAGAGGTTGAAAGAATCACTCCAACTTACACCTCACATTCATTAATAATGAATTTTAAGGTACTCTTTGAGGACAAAAATTTTTAGCCTGAAGTTTCAAGAAACGCAGCTTTGAATTTGGGTGACCACTCACAATTACTTGAGCTCCTGTTTGAACAGTTTAAGAAGTGACCATCGCCAAGCTAACGGGTGCTGCTCTTTCAGAGGTAATAGTTTGCTCCTAGCCATGGTGTTGCAGGTGCTTTGTGAAAATCCTTTCTTATTCTGCGCTGCAACCAGTGGTGTGCGCACCGTCAGCGCTGCATCCCCCAGGAGAACAGAGCTAACAGCTGAAGGCCTCTGGGTCCCTAAACCCTCTCTAGATAGTCAGGTACGGCACGTCANCGGTGTGCGCACCGTCAGTGCTGCATCCCCCAGGAGAACAGAGCTAACAGCTGAAGGCTGCTGGGTCCCTAAACCCTCTCTAGATAGTCAGGTACGGCACGTCATTAATATGCTCTGAGGGCTGTAACTTCAGACGCAGAAGAAAAGGGAGCGATCCTCAACCTGACACGGGGGCTAAAAAGCACTTCCATCTCAGTTCTCACTGTGGGAACACGGAGTTACGGAGGAGCCAGTCATTACCAACTCAGGTCAGACATCATTTGTTTTGTAACTACTAACTTATCATCTTGAGTGGACTTCTGTCTGTGCAGCCCTCCAAGAGACACCTACAGTAAGCTCTGCTAATTGGTCAGGCGCAAGAACTGCTGTCAAAAATGTGCTCGGTAGGCATTTTCTTATAAAATCCATCAGAATGTCAGCTAGAAGTTTAGCCCTCAGAGAGAAAAAAAATGGGAAAGGCATTTATGAGTTTGACAGGATTTTACTGTAAAAGGGAAGTGATGATGGGGTGGGAGAGACACACAGAGGACAACCGATTGCTGCAGATCCAGTACAATTATATTGGGGTCAGCCACCGGTGAGGCACCTGTCTGAGGTTTAGCATTGCACTAATGGAAGACACCGATTTCCCAGCCATCACTCTGACATATTTTAACACAGAAGAAAATGGTCGAACTATATTTGGATGCCTCTAGAAGAATTTTTCTATTTCCCACAGACTTTCTAGGAAAAATGAATTCAGACGCAGTCAAACACTTACTACATTTGCAAAGTTTTGTAAGTTGCCAATAACTGAGAGCTGCGTTTGCGTCTGCAAAATTTTCTGCCATGCATATCTCCCTGTCAAAAATACAAGAGGTTCAGTAACAAAAAAATGCAAGAAAATGCAGCTGCTCTTGTTAAAGTTAAGACATTTGGCCAGTAAAGAGAGTACTTGGTCAAAAAAACATAGTTCAACAGCTCCAAAAAAAAGTTTTTGGCCACAAACATGGCCAAAACCTTTTAATCTACTAATAAACACTTAAGGACACATCTTTACAGAAGAGCTCACTGCATTGCAAACAGGTAATAAACATACATAAAAAGGTTCATGCATTAATGCAAGAAATTGCATTACAGAGATCAAGCCACCTCTGCAAGAGAAGGAGCATGCAGTCAAATTTCTTTCCGAAATCAGTTTAATGCTAAACTGTAATCTCATTTACCTAAAAATAATGAAACAGGAAGGAAAAAANTCCGAAATCAGTTTAATGCTAAGCTGTAATCTCATTTACCTAAAAATAATGAAACAGGAAGGAAAAAACCACCCAAATTTATGATTAAAATGAACGGAAAAGAACATTTACCAGATGTTCAGGCTCACCACCTACTCTTTATCCTTCTTGATGTCTGACACTTTCTTTCTTTTTTAAAATGCATTAATAAGATCATAGATCATAACAATAAAACAGGTGGTATTAAAACCCCCTAATTTAGGCTTCTAGTTAAGGCGTGCTGTAGGCATTCACCTCCTTCCATTGACTATGGAAGGATGTCAGCCTCCCAGTTAAAGATTAATAGGAATTTCTCCAGTGGCTTTTTTTTTTTTCTCTATTTTCCTCTAACCCCCAACTTATCCTACCCTAGAAGCTAATCCATTCCCATTTCTTCTTCCCTACAGCTCAGCACTCTAGTCCCATACTTCAGCTATTCCTATACATTACTACTGTCAACAATGAGTTCAGTGAGGTTACTTCTGTCAACACTGGAAGATGCACATGGAAAAACACATGGGAAACAAAATACTCAGCTATCTCCCTCCTCTCCGTCTCATTCTTACCTGAGCAACACATCAGGGAAAGTCAGGAGCTGCTACACAGCCGCACTACAGCTAATTACCCACTCGTATAAACAGTATTGCTGACTGCCCTTTCTATCCTCTCCTTGGTGTCTTCCTATAGGAATTAGCAGCCAGTCCTATGCCAGTGGTACATTAGCTGCTTAGTTTTTGTTTAACTCTTGTTTAACTAGATGTGACATCTCTGGGTTCATCCTGAAAAACTGGGAAATGCCATGCCAGGACGCTGATGAGGGTCATCAATCATCCCTGTTTAGCTGTACGGCACATGAAGGAGGAAGGGGAGTAGAACGAGGGACTGATAGTTGAAGAAGAACCTATATATTGGGGGAAAGAACCCATATTACTTGTGGTACATCAACACATGGATGAGATCAGCTAAACCATCAGTAAAAACGATACTGAAATAAATAATCGTTAACACTTCTGCAGAACTGGAAGAATGGTGGGATCACAACAGCCTTTGCCAAGCAGGACACAGGCAGAGGCAAGGAGGCAACATATGGAAGAGGATGTAATGAAAAGAGCTTACCAGAACCAGGACCCTCGTGAATTTTCAGACTAATGTCAGCAGGGATATCATCTTAAAATGGTATTTGAGAGAAGGTAAGGTAATGTTTTAAGGCACTGGAGTGGGAAGCTTTGTCCCCGAGGGTAGGCAGTGCGGGACATCACCCAGGGTGCGTGGGGAAGAGGGGAACAAGTGGGTGGCTGCGGCTGTCGTGGAGGTAGCACAACCCCATAGCGCATCCAGAGCAACAACAAGGGCTCACACTGGAAGGAGACAGAGGCAATCATAGAACCATTGAATGGTTAGAGTTGAAAGGGACCTTGAAGATCATCTACTCCCAACCCCCCCTGCCACAGGCAGAAGGACACGTTCAATGGGCTGATACAGCCGAGGAAAGGCAGAGCTTGTGGGGCTGTGTGGGAAAGCTGTAATTCTTGCAAGAGGCAATCGTACATAAAAAATTCTCTTAGACAAATTGCCAATGCCCTCGCAGCACGCTGCGTTCTGCCACTCCAAACGCAGAGATGCTTTTCTGCGCCTTACGGCGGTCCTGCACAGGCACTGGGGGATTCTTCTTTTCAGGGGAAGGTTTGAGTTCACACTCCTTTGACTCTTAACACAGTTTACAAATCCACAATGGAATATTTTTTTCCCTGATACGGAGAACAGAAAGCAACAGAATTACAAGCTGGGCGAGACGAAAACTAACTACTGCATGCAAGATACCACCTCCGAGGCAGGAGAGGGGGAGTATATGCAAACATTTCTCGCTTCTGCCAAGGATCAGCCAGATTTGCAGAGCCGGAGCCCGCTCTCATTTTTATTGGGGTTTTTTGTAATTCTATTAGAAAATCACTCCTGACTTCCAATAGTGTGAGGTATTGCAGAATCAGATCTAAAATATGTTAATGTCATGAGAATAACAACTACAAATCTTGGAGGTACTTTGCATGCTGCATAGGTAGATCTTGGATTACAGGCTTCCGGAGTCTGTTTTCTGATTTTGATGCTTTTACTTATGCTTTCTGGTACATATTCCGCTACACTTTTTACTGCAATTATTGCAGTAACTCCTTTAACAATTTTTAGTCTTTCAGCTTTGATTTATTTATGGTAGACTTCTTTTTTAATTAAAGTTCTTAAAACTCGCTGCCAAGGACTTTGAAATTTAAGGATTTGATTTAAGCTACCAGAAAAAGGCATTCACGATCATGTTGGGATCCCGTTTTTTTCTTTTCAACACCAAAGCGCAATTATATCTCTGTAATAGTTATGCTGAATATTAAAGGGAGCGATTATTATGGGGCACTTTAACTATCTGAACATTAAAAACCTAAAAGCACCAATCATAATTCCTTTGCCATATTAAAACATCACATGAGTAGAGCAGGAGCTGCACTAGAGCAATAGTCATTAATCAGTATTTAAAATAAGACTGTTGCCAAATTATCTCTTAGGCTTAATTTCCTTGAGCAGTATCATCCCACAGAGAGAAGTCTGGAGTATAACCTGACATATTACTCTTCTTCAACAGATTAGTCCACCATTGGCAATTGCTCACCTGCATCAGCTGGCCGCCGCCACACTGCTAGACCCCCTCCTCCAGCTTACAGAGCCACAAATGTCAAATTAAATACCCATCTGCCTTCCGAGCCAGCCCAAGGCTGCTCAGTAATGTAGGCAAAATTGAATGAGTTATTTTGTCCTAACTCTGCAGGCTGCAAAATTGAATTTGGTGGCAACAGCAGAGCTGAATCCGAGAGAGGGCACAGAGGACTGACAGCAGCCAGGGAGAGTTTCGGGAGGCAAGGGTGGAAGGAGGGGAATCGCTGTATTTTAGAGGCCACTGATTTGGGGCAGCCGGAGCGAGTATCCATTCCTCCATGCACATCTCCCAGCCCAGGAAATGCCAATCCTGGCTCCTTGCGGAGCCTCTCCTGCCTGATCCTCCTGCAACACCATCTCGGTCCCCCGTGCCCAGGCGGCTGGTCCCCACTCCCTCAGGCACAGGGGAGCCCCCTGAGGACTGCCACCAGCGGGAATGGACTCCTCCCCTACGTCTGCAGCTTGCCCATGATTTCGCTTCTCTCCATACTCCATACCAGTGAATAACCTGGCAAGAAAACGCTTAATAAAAAATTAGCAATCTAACCATTCTAATAGGAAAAGCGTCATTGAGAGCATATGGTCGTGACACAGGTCTGTGCCAGGTTGGGTCAAACTTTCTGAAGTTATCAGCTAAGTGCCAGTAGCAAATTTTCCCACCTGCTGCTGCTGAACTTCTTCCCTCCCTCCTCCTCTTAGCTGGAAATGTTCCCTGCAGACGTACTTCCATCTGCAAAGGCAGCAGCCGCGCATCCCTGCCTGCCGGAGCACATCCCAGCGTGGGAACATCAGCAGCAGATGCAAGCTGCCATCCAAAATTGCTTTCCCAGGCTGGCCCGAACAGGCAAAAGCACGTGTACTACCTACCAGCTAGATGTAGTGCTCCTGCCAGAGAGCATCACTGGTGATTTGTGTTTGTACGGTGTTAAAAGCCTGAGGTTCAAACCAGGAACAAAAAAGCTGTTCTCTAATCCAAAGATGTTACATACTATATTTTATATATATTGCACGGAGGAATAACAGGAGTTAGCTGTCTCTTTGCTATGCCTTTCATAAGTTTGCTCCCTCCACTTACCCTCCTTTTTATGGGGCACAGGAGAGCTATCCCTCAGCTCGCCTGCTTCTCTTTCTTTCTATCTTGTCCGTGGCTAATTTTATCTCCCCCATGGCTTCAACTTCCATTTTCAACTCTCACTTACACTGTCATATCTGAAGTGTTCCTCTCCAGCCAACACATTATTTTAGCCCATTTCACTCTCACTTCAGTTGTCCCCATCTCGCTCCGTCAATGACACCAGCGAGGAGCACTTATGTCTGAACTTCTGTTATACCTCTCTTTATGCAGCCCCCCTGGAATATTTAACTGGAATTAATATCATTCCCTTTCCCAGCTTTCAGTACTTTCTCAAGATCCGCTCCTGCTGTAAGCCTCACCTCTCCTTCCTAAAACCAGCCAGACATGACATTTAGGTTGCACGGCTCTCGGTAATACTGGCTGCTATTTACTGTACTTGTTCTTTCAAAAAATAACATTGCAAAAATAGCATCACCATCCCATTATGTCTACTGTTAACCTGCGTGACCACACAATCTCAGCACTACCACCCTTTTCATTGCTCTTTGATCCTTTCACATTGTTTCGTGATTTTTTATTTTTTTTTTTNATAGGCAACCACTTTTGAAGAAACCTGTCTTATGTGCACATACAGCAACTACATCAGTGAAGGCATTACCATAAAACTGATAAGAAATAATGCTAAGAGCTAGTTCCTCTACTTTAATCCATTTATCCTCCTATGCCTTCCAGTAGTCAAAATGAAGATATGTCCATGGGACCCAGCAAAGAATCAAATTTACTTACCACAATAAGACATGAAACAGTTACAACTGCAATTGCTTAAGGATAATTTAGCCTATTATCCCCTTCTGTGTTACGTTGATGTGCCGGGGCTATTGGTAAGAGTTGATGCACGGGGAAAAAAAAAAAACCCACATATTTTATGTGGCAAACAGAAGAATGTTTCACTAATTTAGAAGAGTCACAAAGAATAAAAAGAATTGCAAATTAAAAAGAAAAAGAGAACATAGTTGTTCAGGGGATTTGGATACTTGTGATATTTGTACGGGGACCAAAACAATGCTTCTTTTAATAAAGCTGTCATCATCACATATACAAACGGCCACTTTTCAGCCCAAAGCACCATACAAACAATGAACCCAATCTGGCAGTCATTACTTAGCCTTCAAGCTCATTAGTTTTTTTATCTGAAGCAGTCTGATTTGATCAGATTTTCTCATCTGTTTTTTAGGTAAAGATCTGAATGCATTTTATCAGGATCTATCTGTGTAGCTTTGCAAAATCGTTTAATGTCTAATACTCAGTATAAGCAGCACTACAATGCACAGGTTCTCTCTTGTAAAAAATGCACGTATTCCTCTGAAATTGGCTTTTGCCTGCTGCTTAAAGGAGGAAGTCCTATGAAACGCCTTTAAGGTGAGGAATTAAAGAAGCGTAACTCTTAGGTATGCACAGCTATAGTTTAGAAAGCACCTCCACAACGATGGTCTTTCCTAGTTCAAACCTGTTATCCAGTCTGGAGCACTCACTTCAGGAACGTGAAGCCCTGTCTGGGTACAGCTAAAATTTAGTGTGTGAGTGTCCTTATTGAAACCCATCACCATACCAAATGACTGAGGTAGAAGACCAGAGGTGAGATGAGTTCGCAGACAGCACCACCGTTCCAGCTGCAAATAATTTGCCATTTAAGTGTATTTGAGACAGACAGATAGGTGAGACAGAAGAGAGACACTTCCACTGACGTTGTCCATTTTGTACTACTCTGTGGCCATATATTCCCAAACGAGTCTGTCAAGCCTGACCTTTCAACATTCAGCAGCTTGGGGGCTTAGCGGGGAAAAAATGACAATAGTATTTTACAACTGGAAAATAAGAGGGGTTTTTTTTTCCTAGATTTGCACTATTTATAAATGAAGACCTTTTTGAAAACTGTTTGTGTGGGTCTTTGTCTTAATTATCTTTGAACTCACAGCTGGCATCCCCAAAGGTGAATATTCTCAGAGAACAAACAGGACACACCAATGGCTGAAAGTTCTTCTTAAACTTTTCTATGCTATCTGTTATAAATGTGTATATATTTATATTTGCTCGCTATAAACCATATTCAGTAATAGCATCCAGGCCATTAACTCGTAAAGTTCATTTTTTCATCGTACCTCTAAGAAAATTTTTCTCTTAATTAATTTTCTCAATGGCCTCCTGGCCAGCATCATGCATTCTTATTTATTTTTCATGTGAACAAACATTCATGGATTTTATTTAATTGCAAGGTGAAAAACATTACTCACCAATTGCTAACATCTCTGCATTTCCCATGGTGATACTTGCAGCTGAATTCTTAAATTTATGTTTAATTTAAGGCTAAAGAGTGGCAAGGTTGAACGCTGCATATAAGTGAACGCATGACCGAATCCTTGGCCAATACCAAACAGCCAGAGGAGGAAAGCACCTTCAGCTTCTACACAGCTGCCCATTCAGTGAAACCAAACTGAACCAACTCTACAGGTTCCTGCACATTTCAACAGGATTTAAGTCATCTCTGTATCTTATATGTAGGTTTTCTTCCAAGTGACTACTGGAAGTTCTTCCTGAATTTATGACTTCATTTTTTTAACGAGAATATTTAGGACAATCACAAGAAGTAAGTACACAGTGTACTTTCAACATAGCTCAACCTTTCATTTTTTTCCTCTGATATTTTTTCTGTGTATATCCATGTACATCCTAATTCCTGCACACGTCTTAAGTCAACATTTGTATTAAAATCCTGCTTTAGTTGTATTGCTGGAAAGTCTAAACTCTTCCCAGCAAATCACAATTCATGCATCAGGAAATAAATATAATCATTTGCATTACCTGCTGAAAAGCAGCACAGCACAGCTCTGCAAGCCTTTAAATAAAGATGACACTTAGCTAGCTTAAGTTTCTTCTTAGAGACATACAAATCAGGAGGGACTTACCTCAAGTCATGGAGATTCACCAGTGAGAGGCAGACGAGACCCGGTGAATTAAATTATTGACGAAGTTTATCAAAACCAGGCTGAAATTATCTGGGGACCAGACAGTAACACTGTGACGGTTCCATTGTGATGATGCTGGAGGGCAACACACCACAGACCTCCAGAGTTGGATTTTAATATAAATGCTGTGTTATTAGAGAGCTATTTTTTAACAAGACTTCTTATTCAATAGTGAACAAATGCTGCTAATAATAATATCAGAACCAGATATTCCCAAAAGCAGTCACTGACAGGTTAATCCAGCCATTGAAACAAGAAGGTGATGCTATTCTAGATTTCTTTTTGATACATCAAAGGAATAAAAGAACTGGTTATAAAAATAAATTTGGAGTATGCAATTATATGCCAATTCTAAATTAAAGTATTCAGCGACGTTCGCAGAACCCTTAGAAAAGGCAGGCTGGCATTTTCAGTCACAGCTCTTGGCTTCAAAAGGGCAACTTCTGCACAGCGAGGGAACCAGCCGGGAAGTCACTAATCACAAGGCTGAAAGATCCGTCTGGGGAAGGAGACCGGAGTTTTTCAGTCAGAGATGCCAATACTTACAGGGATCCATATTTAAAGAAGAAAAAACATGAAGGCAGTGTGCCCGGTCCTCACTTGTCAAGGAGACCAATAGACAGAACAAGTCCTGNAGTCCTGCAGGGAAAACGGAGTTCACGTGGAGATGAAGAAAGCACCAAAGAGAAGCCCCACCTTAGAGCTTGGGCATGGGCGAGGAGGAGAGCACAGGAGGCAGCGAGGGGCAGCTACCGAAGCCCAGCCAAGGGAGCCGCTTCAGAAGGTACTAAAACAAGTGACGAAAGATTCGTTGGCTACATGAAGAGACAACCTGCCAAGCAGCGGAGCTACCACACAGCAAGGCTGGAGTACAGATTCAAGACAGTACTTAACTCCAAATTACATGAATCCGTGCTTCAGTTGTCATTGAAGTCAATGATGATAACCACGTGGAAACTATCACGGTCAGGATGAACACATATCTCAAGAAACCAAAGGTCCAGAAATAAGGAACTAAGTTACTTCCATCCAGAACAGTGAAAGAACTGGCAAATGAAATTTCAAGTGGGGTAGCAAGTTTAACTAAATCAAGGACGACACAAAGATATCATGCAATCAGAAATAATAAATGTCATATCTATATTTAAAGAGGGAAAAAAAAATCAGAGCAACTAAAAGCCCTTTCTTCCAAGCTCGGCAGCAGCACAGCTTTAGAACAATTTCCAAGGAAAGAATAATCAAAGCCAGTGAAGCTAAGACAATTCGGGGGGAAATATCACATGGGTTTAATACAGGTAAGGCACACTAATCTGACATCCTTGTTAGAGAAAAAAACCTCACTTTTCCAAGAAAGGAAATTAAATCGATCTCGGCTGTCTGACTTTGGTAAAAGCTCTAACATCGTATCACCTGGGAAGTTATTAGTTAAATTGAAGAAGATGGGGGATTAGTACAAAAATTTTAAATTGGCCCGAAACGGCTAGAAGTAGGACAGTAACAGCAACGCTAAATGGGGAACGTCAGGCTGGAGGGAAGTTATTAGCATCACTGCTGAGGGACTGGTCTTACAGCCAGTCCTGGTTAATATTTCACCAATTACACTGGCACACAAATAGCTATAGTCCTGTCAAAATTTTACTGAGGACAAGAAGCTAAACGATATCTTTATACAGAGAGAGGTGGGACGGTGTGGAGCAAGAACCGCACAGCACCGGGACCGGAGCACCGGAGAGAGGTTGCAGTTCAGTAGTACAGAGCACGTATCACGTATGTGGAGACTGAAAAAAAAACCCAACACCCCAGCCTTGGGAAANGGCACCGGGACCGGAGCACCGGGGAGAGGTTGCAGTTCAGTAGTACAGAGCATGTATCACGTATGTGGAGACTGAAAAAAAAAAACCAACACCCCAGCCTTGGGAAAGTACAGGGGGACATCACAAGATGAAACACCACATGATGTGGCTGCGACATATAACAGAAGAAAATGCAATCCGGGAAGGTANAGCACCGGGACCGGAGCACCGGAGAGAGGTTGCAGTTCAGTAGTACAGAGCACGTATCACGTATGTGGAGACTGAAAAAAAAACCCAACACCCCAGCCTTGGGAAAGTACAGGGGGACATCACAAGATGAAACACTACATGATGTGGCTGCGACATACAACAGAAGAAAATGCAATCCGGGAAGGTATTATGTTAGAATTTCCCTACAAGCCAGGATGCAATTACCAGTGTTTTACAAAGCCCTGCTAAGATCCTCTCTGGTGTAGTATGTACAAATCTGGGCACTTAGTTTCCCAAATTCGAACAGAAACTAATGCAGAGGAGAAACATCAGGGTGATTGTGAGAATGAAGCTCCCGTCTTGCAGTGAGAGGCTAAAAGGGTTTGCTATGTCTGGAAACAGAAAGCTGCGAGGGACGGCTGTCTTATCATTAGAGAATAGAGATGTTTTCTCCCTATAAAGTCTGCAGGGCAAGAAAATACCAGAGTAGAGCTTTTAGTACTAATGGAAACCTCAGTAAAGACAAGCCAGAAAAAAATACCCATCCACTCAGCCTGGGAATGACAAGCTTTTAAACAGGAGAGGATGGGCCAAGCCTGTACACCGGAGTAATGCACATCATCTGCCTAACGCCAAGGCAGAGTTTAATAATGTTTTCAACCGGCAAATACAGTTTTATGCAATTTCTCTGACTATAACAGCGAAATAAGTCCTGTGTCCTGGGAAAATACCATGAGCGTTTCACATGTGAACGCAGAAGAAGGCGGTGTGATACCTGCTGCACCTCCCCTCTCCCACGGGTCATCACACATTCATTTTCTTGCAAACCTTCAATTAGAGAGGAGTGAACCAACCAGACAATTATCTTACTGAAACCTCGAATTAAATGCAAATTAAATTAAAGACCACTGAAAAAGTCATCTTTGACTAGAACTAGGCAATGAATTGGGTTTTGTCTTTAGCGGTTGTTAACTGAGTTCAGGTAGTTCTGGGATATCAAAGAAAGATAAATTGACAAAAGCAATGACTAATGAAAAGATATGAAGACAAACTCTTGGGTTTTACAGCTTATTACAAAATATAATTAAAAAAAAAAAAAAGACCAAAAACCAAAAAACAACAAACTTGTTCTTCGTAACTGCCTCTAGATGAAAAATACTTCTTTTTTCCCCATTCAGTGCTGTTTGCAACACTGAGTGCCAACAGCTTCAGTTTAGGAACCAAGCAAGGCTGGCGTGGGGAGCCAGGTGGAAGCATCACAAAAGTGGCCCATTTTGGTTTCCATACAAGCCATTAGGAGTTTTCATCAATTGAATTTAATGGAAATAGGAAAAAGCCTATTATTTAACAGCATATACATCCTACCCAATTAGGCAAGATAGGTTACTTTTCATGATTTAGTTACCCTTATGCACATCAAATATAACAATAAAAGCCAGCAACAGTTTTACATGGTAAAACTGAAAAGCAGAGGTCTTCCCTAAGCAAAGTCTAACTATTTAGACACTACCAGTTATACAACGTGATTTAAATGAACTAAAAATAATATTTTTTTGGTCCACAAAACTTAATGGAGGGATAGTACTGTAATTGAAGCTACCATTTACAACCAAGGAAACATAAAGCACAGACCTCTGACAATACTTTTACTTTATTTTAAATATAATTACATTATCTCAGGTTATTCTGGCCTCGCCTGGTTCTGCTGTAATTCATTCCTGGGTAGCGCACTCCTTTCCCTTAGATGCTTGCAATACAATCCAGAGAGCATTTTACATTCGTGTGACTGAGGTATCATCCAAACTTTTGTATTTTTCCCCATCTGCAACACACAAAACCTTTTTTAAGAAACCAACGTTCCTTATTTCACCATTTAGAAGATGCTCTGATAGTGTTGCACATACTATTGGACGCATCTCAGGGCAGCATGTGGAGACTGATTGTTCCTTGCATTATTAACTCCATTGATAAACATCGGTTCGAGCCAAAAAATTATCTTTTCGTTTTTAGAGTCAAACTTCATCTGTTACCCAGTCTGCAAATTAGATGACAACCCAGCAAAAATATGCAAACTTCTGGTCTATGAAACAATTGACTATCCTATAGGGAGGCCACGTTGTAGGGCTTTGCACATGACTTGGATCAAAGGTCTCCCCTTCACCGAACAGACAGAAAAAAGGGAAATATTGTGTAAATTAATACTGCTTTCTAAAAAAGCAGAGCCAATTCCGGGTGTCTTAAAAGTTAATTGGAATTTGCCTTTATTTAATTAAATGATGAGAGTTAGGCCAGAGACGATAGGGATAACATTTGGTTAGAATAACACAGTAGTTAGAAAAACACTAGCTGGAAGACAGGCCATAAAACCGGCGTTTGCATCTGCTGTCCCACAACATGCCCCGGATTTATGGGCACGCTCCAGAAGCGAAGAGCTGCCATCGACTCCATCCGGACAGGCAGCACTGAGCAGCTGGAGCGCACCTCCCAGCGCTCACAAAGTACCCACCACCAGCTCAGGCACAGACGATTTACTGTGAATTACGGGGGGAAAAGAAGAAATAAGCCACGCAGAGGCTGGATCCGTACCCAGACTTCCCACAATTGAGTTCGAAGCGCAGCTTTTTGATAGGGGGTGCTGGGAGGAGAATTCCTGCCCGATGCTGTTCTGCACAGCCGGACATGAAGATGAAGTCGCTCACGTAATGTCATTAGGAACTGAAAGAAGAGAGTCCCATCCTCGGTTTTAAACATTGTGCCACCACAAAAACCAATACCTGTCAGGCACTGATTGTTCTTTCGATTCGATTACAAATGAATTTTCATTCCGGTGTATAGAAATCAGATGTATAGAATCAGTGCTGCAAGGACTCTGTACAGTCTAACAGGCGGTGGGACCTGTTAGAAAGCATTATTAATACTATTTTTTTAAAAAGCTACAGCATACAGAGTAAAAGAAACCTGTAAGTAACATTTTACTCCAAAACAAGTAAACATTTTAGTGGTACCTGGAGGACTTAGGCAATCCTCTGCGTTGCCTTCCCTTGCCAAGCTCTCAGGTACCGTGGTACGCTACATTATTATGATGGGGTGAAAACAAGGCAATGAAGTTAAAAAAATATTTATTCTTCCTCTAGCTGGGATTAATTTCTGAGGTCAGCATGCAGATATGACCCAAAGACAACTTGCACTTAGAATTTCCTATGTGATAAGTAACTATGCTGAAAATGCTGCTGTTTGCATACACCTCCTGAGAGGATACTTATTATGCAAAAATGAAGACATGAGAACGCTGATGAAAATCTGCGAGTCATTTATCAAACACTGACCTGAAATGAATATTAAGAAAAACCTCTTTTATATGCAAATGCTTAATCCGATCGAGTTTAATCATGACTTTTCTTTCTCAGGACTGATGAGTCGTGTACGTACTGTGCACTGTAAGATACAATCTTCTGTATCTCATTCTCAAAAAAAACCCGGTTGTTTTGTCAATGGTTGCTCTGGGAACACGCAGAATAGAAAATTAATCTTTTCTTATTATTTTACTCACCTGTGAGACTATCCACACAGCCTGTTTTGTCTGCCCACCTGCTGATCACTCGAGTAATATCTGGTTTACACGGACCGAGTACTTCCACTCTCTCAACAAGACAAACTCAAAGTATAATTGATTTCTGCGATGGATTTTCTAATTAATATCTATTGCTACTCCAGTTGCTAACGTACTCACTGATGTTTTGTGTTCCAACAAATATAAATCTGTTTATTTACTCTCCAACTTTACAACCAGCTGCTAGCTGGGGAAAAGCAACATGAAAGCAAAACATCAATGCCCGTGCATTGAAAAGCGTTCGGCTCCAAACCGGCAGCCTGGTGGGAGCGCCGTCTCGCTGAGACTACCCAGAGGAGCAAAATTCTCCGTCCTGTAGCAAGCGTTAACAAGATCGGAGCCTTATTAAAAAGCAAAATCATTACATTCTGTAAATCAAACTCCAACTAAACTACACGCGGAACCACAACAGAATTTAAAGCACTGGTCTGCTGTACGGTAGCATTGTCAAAAATATGTATTATCTTAACAATAATTATCCCCAGGCCTGATAGGATCTAGCTTTACATCAAACCTTGGATTTAAAATTTGGATTTAAAGCTAGGATTTAGCTTCTCACAGAAGAGATCATGTACACGATGGGTAAAAATTTGGCATGCATGTTTTGATCCAGGTCCAGATCCCGAGTTACAAAGGAGTAATTCCTTAATAACTGGATTAATAGCAGCAAAGATAGTACCACTTAGCTGTCAGAAGAATGATTTACATATACAAATCTATGTTCCAGATGGCCACTTGAGAGTACACTGAATTTAAATTAAAGCAACAGATCGGATTTATTTTAAGAAATTCTGAAAATTTGCACACTCATAAAGGGCCGTGTGTTGGGCTTAGTGACCACCAAGCATTGCCACCAAAACCAAACCCAGCTGCGGTGCCTCAGAAACATCTGGCCACTGCAGCTGCGTTACCTGGAAGCACGGACCACGGAGCACATGTCTTCTTATATGTTGAGGACTGAACGAAAAACCTAAACTCCATGGACTAAATAAACCACTGTATAACAGCATTAACAAATGTATATGAATTATTTTCACCAGTGAAATAGATATATAATAAGACTTGATAAAAGCAGCATATGACTTCATTACTTTTCAATGTCTTGCTTGGAAGAGATTGCTAAACTTTTCAATTTTTTAACATTACGCTTTTTACCCAGACTCTTCAGAACAACCTTGAAAATATCTTTATGCCTGGTAGTTAATTAGAAAGTTCATGAACCACATAATGTCACTTACTCAAAAAAATGAAAAAACCTCATCTTTGTTTAGTAAAGTCATAATTTAAAACTAACTTACAAGAGCATAAAGGACACCTAAACTTAACAGATGTTGGAATAAATTGTTGAATGTAGACCGACCAGCAGAGCTGACAGATATTCTTTGGTTTAACATTTCTAATTGCTAAAGTTCATACTAGTTAATAATAATTGTCCAATTCTCAAACTCCTGCAGAACAGTCTGGATAAAATCTTTCTGACTATCCGAAAGACATCTGTTTTTATCCAAAAAAGGCACGGGACATTTTTATGCATGATTTCATAGAAAAACATTACCATTTTAATCAATTAAAAAGGAATTTCATTTTTCTTATTAAAGATTCTTAAATTTAATATTTTTTAACAATTTTTTAAAAATCCAGGAACAAATTTTTCCTTCAGAAACAATTATGACTGTTGACTGACAACACTTTAATTATATACGAAGTTATTTAGGAAATCCAAAACTTAACAGTAAGGTTAAGATAAGTGGAGCGTTTTGCTGAAGCGACACCATGCATGGAGCAGAGGTGGATTACTGGAAGGACCCCACTGATTTCAAACACAGGACCGGCAGGCGGGAAGGCTCTTCCCATCCATCCCACCAGAAGTCACAAGAAACACAAATGAAATCACAGCAAAGCTGAACTAACCAACAGAGGGCAGCTGACTCTCAGGTATATGGAATTCTTATTCCTGCTGAAACCCATGGCAAAAACCCTTTGCCATCAATGAAATCCAAACATACCAAATCTTTTTACCTGAAATCTATAATGCCAGGATTGGACACCAAAACCTCCTCAGAAATTTCAAAGCTTTGCTAGTAGAACTAGCACATGTTTTCAAATAATAAAGATAATATTTGAGAAAGAAGGAGATAAACCTATCAAAGTTCAGAGCCTACTGCTCTGAACCAAGCAACACAAAACTGTTCAGTTAAAATTTTTCAAATTTTGCAGAAATTCTCAAGCTAGCCATCTCTGCTACCACTATAAAAACTGAAATTTGCGTACCATATTTATTTTTCAATCATAAGTCATATGGAGAAAAATCTGTTTTTTTATAACGCATGTTGGTTATAACCTTAATTAAGGAAAAAACACAACAGTAACCTACCAACTAAAAAAAATAATCACCCAACGACCAAACTAAAACAAAACATTAAAACTGGTTGTTCTATTGTTTTGACAACAGCATGTGGTTCAAAGCTGGAGCCAAATTAATTCTCCATTAAAATGTAAATAACCACTTTAAGTCGGCTTTTTAAATTATTAAAGTGCAGCTAACATCTGTTTATTGTGAAACCACAAACGAGTCCCACTCCTTCTAAAATCTGTAACTCTAAAAAACACATAGACTATATTTGCCACCAAATTATAATTGATGCTGGGTACATTTTATTAAGTGCACTAATATTTAACTACCTTTGGTTCTGAGCTTGAACTCCGAAGTCCAACTGGAACATGAGACACCGTCGTGTGCCACATCTGTCAGTGAATACAACGGCTCACAAAATGCTCCCTTCATAGAATGATGCAAGTTTCCTGGTTAAGCTACTATATGGGAAACAGCTGACTCAAAAATAATATAAATTATAGATGGATTAAAAGCCCTCATAACTTTTAATTAAGCAATAAATCACAACAGACTACACAGGACTGCTGATTTATGCACTCCTCAAGTGAGAAGCAGTAAATAAAATTAGACAGAACAGAATATACATCTTATTAGAGAAGAAGAATCTATCCTTTGGCGTTTCATTCATACTTAAAAATCCACTCGTCTTTAGGTTTTGTACTGTTGGCTATAGCCTGCAACACACGTATTTATAACAGAGACATGTCACGATCTATAGGTAATGAGAAAGGGTTAGCTGAATCTGGGCAAACTCATATTTGCAACTCTTCTCTTAATGTCCCTGCTAAAAACAGGACTTCAGGAGGCAGGGAGAGCCCCAGACAGCTGGACGGTGGAGAGAGCTTTAATTTCTCCTTTCTCTCCCCAAACACACCTGCGTGTGACTAGAATGAATTTCAACTTTTGGAAAGCAGCCCTTGCGAACAACAGACCTCCCTGACACGGGGGGTTGTATTTGACAACTGCTCAGAAAGCTGTAATTGGGCCTTGAAATCCAAAATCTCAAAGTGGTTTATATTCCAGCTAGCAATCCGGTAATGCTGATGATCCCGATGCTGTCACCTAAGAAAGATGCAAAATTCATGTATTCAACTTGCGGTTCAAATGCACACATTTAGCTGATGGCAAGCCCAGCACAATCCTTCCAGTCACGTGAGGAGAGATCAAGAGGAATACAGAAGGTCATTTGCACTTTTATTCTGCTGTCTTGGAGGAGGAAACCAATTAAACAACATAAAAAGAAAATAAAATCCATTCCTGAATCTATCAATCAGCTACAGTGCATAAAACAAAGCAAACCGAACAAATGAGATGGGTATAATTCCTGGGAAACGGCCACAAGAAACGTCTGCACCAGAAAAAATATTAACACTTGTTAAGTATTAATCAATGATAACTGCTGTAGATGGAACAACACAGCAATATTAAATACTTAAGAAAGGCAAGACCAGGGTTATTTTAAGGACCATAATGCAAGAGGTCCCTGAGCATTCCTGGGCTTCTCGGGAGCTCTGACAGATGAAGTAACAAAGCATACATCTTCATGTCCATTCTCTCTGAACAGCAACTTCATTTCCAATTATTCCCTCTTATTCATAAAGTCAGAAAGTAGGGATCTTCTGCTCTGAATGCTCAGGATACGTTCACGGCATGCGGGCGAACCAGACCATCTGAACCACCTGAACGTGGTCAACTTTATACCGAGGACACACAGAATCCGCTATATATTTATGAGAAAATTCAGTCCTTCTAAAAGATACTGCTGTCCACAGGAAAAATTTAAAAAGTGACCAAAATCTTAATTAATAACCAAGCTAGATCTGACTACCCAGCAGAGCCAACACAGAAGACCTCAGTATAGAAGTCTGGATGAGACACGTAGCTATTTGGTTGACCAAAGGATATATGAGATACTCTGCCCTGTAGAGGAAACTCGTTCCTTTACTGCACTTTTCCCAACATCAGAGCTGGGGGCAGACTGCCGTGATGTCTTTTCTTAAAGCTGTTTCCTAGAATAGCCTCACATTGCTTTCTGACAGTAGTAGGTGCTAAATCAGGCCAATGCCAGAACCTAATTTACCAACTCGACCCAACCCAACTCAACCCAACCCAACCCAACCCAACCCAACCATGGTTGAGGCTGGATGCTCTGTACTGTGATTCTGATGGCGCACACAAGCCCCCGACATCGGACAGAGCCGGGCTGCCTTCTGCTTAATGCACTCCCATTCAACATCTTGCCAATATCTTCTTGCATTCACACTTCAAAAAGTTTTGAAATCATTATGTGGCAGGTTCTATAGAACTGTAAGTTATTGTCATTCGTTTCATTACTTGACTTCGAATTTATTTCAAAAGAAATTTCCACATTCATGTCTTCTATTATAGCAAACATTGTTTTGTAATCAACAAGATAATATTTTGGAAACTATTTTTGTACAGAAAGAAATTATAAAAGACAGCAGAGAGAAGGAAAATGTGTCAAACCCTTCATTTAACTTCCAAAAGCAAGAGAAGTGATACTTCTTTGTAATTCAGTTTCTGAAGACTAAGTCATATGTGATAAAATGCACGATGCCAAATAGCTGTTTTTCACATCTTCTACCATATGAAAAGGTGATGACACACAAACATTTTTTTATTCTGAATATTCTTGGGTTTGTTCCAATTAGAACAGAAGCTAGGTCCTTATTTTAACTGTTATGCAGTATTTCCCCTTCCTTAATGATTGTGAGCCTAAAACTGAGAACAAATTACACTGCAAAACTTTGCAGAAAAGAAATAGAAAACTTTCTAAAAGGAGGAAGGAGGGGAAAAAGGCCCCATGATTAAATCTGCTGCCAAGGAATAAGCAAGGCATCAATCCTTTGTGTTCTCCTGCTCCTAAGACAAAGACAAGCAAGAGTAAGTTCAGTCTCAGTGTTAGACGCTGTCACGCTGATTTATGACACACAGCGTAGGCTGGTCCTCCAACATGACACATTGTCCACGAGAGATTCAGCACAAACCCAACTTCTTTCCTTAAAAAATATTGCCGAAACCAATTCAACTTGAGTTCCTTAGGTGGAATGCTAATACTTTCTCCACTGGGATACCCAACTGTCTACACCTGATTTTCCATTTAATTCCATTTCCTCTTCAGAGACATAAACAGGACAAAGCAGTTTTGGTGGAACTCCTATCTTTCACTGTATTTTGCATCATGCTATCACATTAAACCATAAATATTTTCTTCAACAACAAACACAGGAACTCTGTATTTGAATCAGAAATAATTATGGGTAAATTTTCAGTTCCAGAGATGTGAACACATCACTCTCTTTTACAGCAAAAAGTCCTGCTTTGATACATATTTCAGGAAGAACTTGGGGTTGTAGTAGGCAGAAAAATGTAGTTTAATCAATTAGCACAGGGCTGCTAACTTCTGTGAATCCAGAGTAATTCTAGGAAGCAGACTGGCGTTGTACGATATTTAATTTCACAAACTGCAAATGTATTTTCACAATTACAGAAAACAGCATTACACCATATATTAATATGCATTATTATTACAGAGAAGTTTAAAGGAGTTATAGAGGGGGGAAAAAAAAAGAAAGTGAAAAATACTTTCTAGGAAGTTGTTAAACTGCTCAGTTTTTGCAAGGCTAAAGATTTTCATGAGTGGCAATGCTAAAAATATGTTTTTATGACTCTATTTGAGAGACAACCTGCAGGAGAAATGAAAATCAAGTGTGGATAGCTATGGAAGCTGAATACAAAATTAATACGTACTGGGAATTACAGTACACGCTACAGGGTTGTGATCCTGAAGGACAACATGGGAAGCGGCTGTATTTTCCTTCGGAAGTAAAGCGGTACCCGCCCACACGGTGGACTCTCCAGACGCTCGCTTCGGGAAGATGAGCTAGCTCTCAGGCTACACAGCTTTGACTTGCTACTTTTGCTTATTTAATGAACTAAATTACTGTTTAGCATCAAAGCTTTCAGTCACAGCAGGAAAAGCGTCAAGAAACCAGGAGGTTCTCGCTATTTTTTGACACGGGAAATTCTCCCACATTAGTGCAGCAGGCAAAAAAGCTTGTCATTTTTATGTTACTGTAAAACCTCACTGGAATCAGAGGACAAATGTTTTCCACGCTGCAATTCCTTCCTTTAAGGCTGAGTGGGAGGAAAACAGACCTTCTGAAGGTAAAACCGAGATTAAGGATAGGATTTTTGTTTCCAGAAGTTAAGTTGCCCACAAAGCAAATGAGTGGTGATAGACAGAGCCAGAGGAAAACACAGGTCAGCCGTGTCCTTACATGCCACAGAAAGGGATCTCACCCAGCCAATGCTACTGGTACCGCAGCACAGGACTGGGCTCAGAACTAAACTCCTGGCAGCTGAAATCTGTGAGAAGAGGAGATGTTATGGGTGCCTCGAAAAAGTTCAGCGGCTTTTCTGACAATTAGAAATCTCTATTAGAAAAGAAGTGGTTCAAGCAGGAGCTATTTATAGCTAATACATTATTAACGAATTCTTGAAGACTAATTTCTATTACTGAAAGGTAAGGGCTATACATGCAACTCACTATCCAGGGATTAGATGTGAGTTAATTCAGTGATAACAATGGAAAACACTGGGTTCAAACTTGTCTCTAACACAGGAACATAACAGTTTTGAAAACACTTCATACAATACACGTATACGTACATTCCTATGTATAAAAGACATGTTTATGCAAAGAAAGAGTTCAACCAAGTATTACACCAAAACAAAGCATGAAAATAAACTCTTAGAGTCAGGCACACTCAAGATTAAGAGAAGAAATACTATTTTTATAATTCACAGTCAGATACGGGGGAAAGATAAATGGAAAAGGTTGTAAATATTTTGTGTCAGCAAGTAAGGACAAGAACATAACTTGAAGGAAGGAAAAGAGGAGGAAATACAGTAGTGTTATACACTGCTTATTCAGAAACTATTGTATACAAAATTCTTGCTTGGAGAGCAGTTACGTACCTAAATAAAAATGGACTTTGTTTCATTACAGTGTCCTGCTACGTTGCTCTTCCTTAGGCAGATTTCCTCTGGCACAGTCTAAGGGCATTTTTGGATCATGGAAACTTAGCTTGCCAAAAGTGAGCCCAAAATTGCCTAGAGAAACGGCTACTGAATGTGAGCAAGTCGAACTTTAGTCTGCATACTACTGTCTTGGTGTCTTGGTTTTCTTTTCCTTTTTTTTTTTTTTTTTT
>RSEF01000007.1:35259708-35274446 GCA_003993805.1 Himantopus leucocephalus | reverse complement strand
GTAGGAATTAAAGTGTGAAAAGCCCTGGAAACATCTTAACAAAGGCCTTTTGTGAACAGACCTTTCCTAACATCACAGATTAGAAAAGGGGAAAGATGACACACCCCCCCACCTGCAGCCCAAGCCCAGCTTTGCCTCACAACAGAGAGAGGCTTCTACAATTAACCGCATCTCTGAGTCCATCCAGTCTTGTATATTCTAATGGTGAGTTTTCAAAGCCTACAATTTTGTAGGATTTTCGCTTTTGAAAGGAAATTTAACACATTTTTTGCTGATCAAAAAAAGTTTGTTTTTTTTCTGAAGCGCAAGTAGGACTAAACCAGTCATTTTCTATGAAAAGGTTACCGGAAATTCATACGTCTTCACACCTGCTTCTGAGAAATCTCGTCTGTAAATGTACCACTGTCCTCCTTTTCCCTTTCTTTAAACTTCTGTATGCAATTTCAGGAAAAGTACTTGCAATTGTAATGTGCAAGGTGTCTGTATTTCTCATAGTCTAGAGTGAACACCGGAAAATGTCATTAAGAATAAAATACTCATTTTAAAGAAAGCAGTAATTTTAAATTTCAAATACATTACATTTTTTCCTGCTGTGCCTGCCTTTACAAATGCTCTCAATCCTTTAAAAATGTTTACTTAAATACATATAGTATATATAAAGGGAATAAACTACTTGCTATGATATTTGTCCTTTAGCAGGACCAAGTAAGAGGGAGAGGGGGAGGAAGGAGAAGGAGGGAAAATCTTGACAAGAATACATATTAGAGCAATCAATAAAAAGATAATCCTTGGAATTCATGAGTCTTTAAAATAAGATGCATTTTCTTGTAGTAATCCTAAAAACCTATAAAAGAATATTCAAGCAATAAACCCCCCATAACTCATATTTAACCTTTCATCATGTAGAACTACATATTAAATAGCTTAGCAACTGCATGCTGTGTAAGTGCATTCAAATAAGAGCAGAAATAGAAAAATGTAAATGCTACATCTCTTTAAACATGCATTGCACAGCCAAGAACATCTGCCAGCTGACCCCGTAATCCAGTCGGCTGTTCAGAAGCAATCATATCCTTAGATAAGAGGTGCACAGCTCCAACATCCAATGCCCATTTTCTTTAAAAGATGGAGCAAAATGTAGTTAGCCAAATCTTCAACAATTTTCAAACACTTAGAGGTACAAGACGAAAGTAATTCAACATATTACATGGATCTGCATTAAAATACTGTCATCTTTTCCCCCAAAGATTGTAATTCATCTTTTAATTTCACAGGGCAATAACAGAGAGGAAGCTTAAGGCTGAAGCGACTATATCAACAAACTGTTTGTCACTTCTATTAAAAAATAACAAAACCTGGAATGGAAATTTGGAAGAGCTCAACCTAGTCTATCGACTGCAATGAGAAGAAGAAATATATAAAAGCTGAATTAATCCTCCTAACTCTGAGTTTACTTCTGGCATCTACTGCAAACGGAGTGGACCGCTTGAGAAGCTCTATGGGCGGGGGGGTGGGGTGGGGGGGGATGAAGACATCCGAAAGAGCGGCTTCAAGATACTGCAGAAGAGCCAAAACCTCAACGGAATTAAGAGCGTAAAACCCACAGAATATCATGCAGTAACAGGACATGTCCTTATCTCTGTATAAAATCAAACTTCTGCTAAATACACACGCAAGCTGCACCGCACTGATTGAACTGATTCTAGGAGGACAATCCTTTATGAAACAGTTTGACTCAAATAATTACATATATTCATCAAATAAATTGTTTTGATCATGCAAATTGCCCCTCTCTCTAAAACAGTAGCTCTGCTAAAGGATCTGTAGTGACAGGGCCCTTGACGTGGTGGAAAATGGTAAAACAGAATTGCCGGAATAGTATTTCAAATAATGCTCTCTGTACTTAAATTTATGTCAAATATGTGAAAGGCATTGAAAAAAAAAAGACATACACAGGTCTGCCAAGAAGCCTAGAAAACACCCTTCACAAGAAGAGGGTGAAAAGATTATTTGGCTTAATGAGAAAAAGACACAAACTGACTGAGGGCTTTAATTATAAAAACTGGAAAATGGAGAGTTCTCCAAAGTAATTGGTTAAGCAATAACAGGACCCAAGCTCAGAAGCAATAATTCAAAAAAAAAAACCAAACCACCCAACAAAACCCAAACAAACTAAAAATACTGGAAGAAATAATAAGGGAAATCTACTGGCATCTGGAGGAGTTTATTATTGGTTCTAAGCTATCTAATGTGTTCATCAACTGCATAAACCACAATATAACACAGTAGTCAGTGAAAGATAGAGCAAATCTCAGCACCAAGGTGATTTAGCTTTCTCATGTCTGATATCAAACAGAAGCAAGTATTTTACTGCAGTTATTTAACCCAGATGATATAAAAATAATTAGGATGTCACGTATTTATATATAAAGAGTCTATAGAGCTTTGCTGTAGGATTTAAACACTGCCCAGACCAGAGGAAAGAGAAGACAATCTGCCTTGCAGTGGATTAATGATATGTGTCCAGCTTAGCTAAACAGCAGTGCGATCAGCTAATTTAGTTTACCATCTGGGTAGACAACTTGTGCAAGCTGCAGTGTGCCTAAGGACCTCGGTGTGTCTAAATTTGTGCTGGAAGTCAAATTCCTGTGGGTGCAGAGCAAAACTCCTTCCGAACTGCGCAAAGGATTGAGAAGCGTTTGGGGATGCAACAAATAGAATCATGCACACGTGTGTATGTGTGCATTTCATAGAATCATAGAATAGTTTGGGTAGTAAAGGACATTTAAAGGTCATCTAGTCCAACCTCCCTGCAATGACCAGGGACATCTTCAACTAGATCAGGTTGCTCAGAGCCCTGTCCAACCTAACCTTAAATGCTTCCAGGGATGGGGAATCTACCACCTCTCTGGGCAACATGTTCCTGTGTCTCACCACCCTCACAGTAAAGAGTTTCTTCCTTATATCAAGTCTAAATCTACCCTCTTTCAGTTTAAAGCCATTACCCCTTATCCTATCGCAATAGACCTTGCTAAAACGTTTGTCCCCATCTTTCCTATAGGCCCCCTTTAAGTACTGAAAGGCCACAATACGGTCTCCCCGGAGCCTTCTCTTCTCCAGGATGAACAACCCCAACCACCCCTGCCTATCCTCACAGAAGAGATGCTCCAGCTCTCTGATCATTTTTTGTGGCCCTCTGGACTTGCTCCAACAGGTCCATGCCTTTCTTATATCGGGGGCTCCAGAACTGGATGCAGTATTCCAGGTGGGGTCTCATCAGAGTAGAGTAGAGGGGCAGAATCACCTCCCTTTACCTGCTGGCCACGCTGCTTTTGATGCACCCCAGGATATGGTTGGCTCTCTGGGCTGCGAGCACACATTCTCAGCTCATGTCCAGCCTTTCATCCACCAGTACCCTCAAATCCTTCTCAGCAGGNAGCACACATTGTCAGCTCATGTCCAGCCTTTCATCCACCAGTACCCTCAAATCCTTCTCAGCAGGCCTACTCTCAATCCCTTCATTCCCCAGCCTGTGTTGATACCGGGATTGCCGCAACCTCTTGCAGTACCCTGCACTTGGCCTTGTTGAACCTCATGAGGTTCACACGGGCCCACTTCTCGAGCCTGTCCAGGTCCCTCTGGATGGCAACCCATCCATCAGGTGTGTCAGCTGCACCGCTCAGCTTGGTGTCATCTGGAAACTTGCTGGGGGTGCACTCGATCCACTATGTCATTGATGAAGATATTGAACAGTGTTGGTCCCAGTACAGACCCCTGAGGGACACCACTTGTCACCAATCTCCATCTGGACATTGAGCTGTTGACTACTACCCTCTGGATGGGTAATTCCTCATCCATCGAACAGCCTACCCATACCTAAGTGTACATATATATACACACACATTTTCCTTATTAGCACAACAACTTCTTCTTACCCTAAAAGCTCCAAAATACACAGGATCTGATCCAATCCTATAAATCTAAATTGGAAAAAGGTAATCCATTTGTGTGCTGAAACAGCTAGAGATAGCTTTTGTTTCTATCCTAAAAAAACCCAAACCCACAGGCAAAGAAACAAAACCCCCCCAAAAAAACACCCTGAAAAAACAAAACCTCACAAACCTAAAGAAACAGAACTTAATGCAATTCTAAGGTATCACTACTAGAGCCCGCAATAGGAAGATCTGTAATGAATTCAAAGGGTTTTAGATCAAGACGGGTGTTCCTGGTAAAGAGGCAAAAAATTTATATTAATATCAGCCATGGCACTTTCCAAGCACCGCGCACCGATAAACCTTACAAAGACATAATTTCCAAGTTTAAACAATTTCTTTCCTTTAATATCTTCTGAAAGGCTTTTGAAATTAGCAAATCTAATGTGTGTGGGAATAGGCAACACTTTATAGCAATAAGTTTACTTTTAATGGAAGTAGTCTGCTGTGTCTATGGGTAACAAACCCCAGTATCTTTTCATTACAAAAGAGCTTATTGTTACCATACGACTTACTGTGGGATTTCATTTTGCCTCTTTGGTGATCTGTCTGATCTATTAAGAAAAGCACTGAGGTATGGACAACATACACTTTATTGCAGTTTTACATTTTCATAGTCCCTGCTGCTTCTGTTAGGCTACCGCCTACGAATTTCAAATAGTAATACCGAAAAAGAAAAGAAAAAAAGGTATTTACCAAGTTTCTCACAGGAAAAAAAAAATAAACTGTGAAGAAAATGAGGCAAGGTCAGAATCAGGTGTTAGAAGTGTTGCTGCATGCCAGGACACAACTGCTGCAGCAACGGCTGCGCAGAAAAACAACTGGATGCACCAGCTCTAGCACCTACAAGCCACTACACAAATAAATCTTTGCATGAATACTATTAAAAACCTTCTACACATACTATGCAACATATTTTTTTATATATATATTCATAACATATACATGAAGCCCTTCAGTGTAACTGTTTCTCCCTATTAATTTTCATAGTTGAATCTGAAATAAAGGACAGGCAAAACTTAATAGTACTTCATCAGCATTAATTAGTGGTGAGAATTAATCAGCAAATGTAGGAAATCACTATTAGTTTTGCAGAAATGCATACAGCATTAAATAGCATTTAAACAGATGCTGATCTTTTTTAAAGAGTAGCAATTTAGAGATTACTTTCCTCTGATGGGATACTTCAATATTGAATATATAGAGATTAATGTTCAAGGGAACTTGGGTCGTGTTGAAGGGAAATGTTGCTAAAAATAGCAATATATATTTAACGAATGTTTTTGCAGCAACGATAGTCTCAGAGAGAATTAAAGACTTTTGAAATATCCATGACACCTGAGCTCTCTGATGCTTACACGCTATCCAGGTGGGATTATTTGTCCAGGGCTTCCTGTGCTCTGAGAGATAAAAATTTCTTTATAGAAGAAATACGGTGTTTCAGGTCAAATTCTGCTGTTACATGAGCATCTCCCCGTCAATCCCCAAGAAGTTCAAGGATTGCCTACAAAATCTGATGCAAGGTGTGGTCCCAGAGATAACTCCTATTTTTAACTTCTTCACCAGCACAGTACCCTTTGATCACAATTAAAAATACAGTAAGCACAGAGAGATTTCTATTGGCTATTTAACACCGCTCACCTGATTCTTGAGATCCAACTTTGGGCAGGGACGACCTCCATTGTAAGGCTTCTCCTTAAGCCACTTGGATCGGACTTTCACCCCCGGTCCACAAGAAGAGCTGCAAGGGGACCAACTGGACCAATCGCTTAATTTGCAATCAAACGGGCAAGGGACCGTGCAAGATTCTTCAATGTAACCTAAACCAAAAATTTAAGAAAGGTTTTAATCACCGCAACTGATGAACTCCGATCCTCTGATGTCTCCCTGCAATCTGTGTAATCAACACAAAATGAGAACTTCTTAAAGAGAAGACATTTGGCAGCCTGACAATGTTTTCTCAACATGAGATTATAATATTATTTGTAAAGAACAGCAGTGACTAAAACTAGTTTCTGCTTGGTTTAGTCCAGTGATCACTAGGAAGGCCACGATAAACTGACTGATGTAAAGGACACACACACACTGGCAAAATTATTTGTTGTGAAGCTGGTGGTCACCAACAAGTGGTGATTATTTTCCCTGCGAGATTGTGGCCATAATAAATTCTGGAGAACTATGTGTACACCCCAGTTTTGTACTTCTTTAGTATTATGCTAGCCATCTCCAGAGCTGGCACAGGCAGGGAGTCAGAGGCTCTCTTCCCAGCAGACAGGACCAGAGGATGGTGGAGGCACCAGAGCTGTGCTCCTGGCAGCTCCCACGAGATGTGTGAGGGACCTGGCTGCAGCCTGCCAGCTGGAGCGGTGTGGGATTCCTTCTTGGGAAAAGCAGATGAAACCCGCTTCCCACACCTTTCTGGTAGTTCTCTCTGTACATCTTTCCAGCTGTTTTGCCTATTCTGGGTTTCATGAACGGCATTTTAAAGCTTTGCTTTCACCTTAAGCCGGCTTGACATAAAGGTCCTCCCAAGATCATCACCTATTAAAATCAGAATACAGACATCTGCAGGACCAACACCTTGCTGAATTAAAACCCAACAGGGCTTCTCAGGGAAAAAAACAAAGTTGTTCTACACAGGCACAACCCCACAGCGGGTTTAGGAGCTGGCACATGGGAAGAGAGATTTTGCAGAGCCCAGCACTGGCCATGGAGCTCCTGGTGTGCAGAAAGGCAGTGGAGGGTGGCCAAATCCTCAGGGTCTCCACGGAATTACTGGCACTAGTCTCGGGTCGGCAGTGTGGAATAGCTCCTGCACCTTCCTGCTTACCGTGCTGCATTCATTCTCCTCGAGTTTCTATTATCTCCTTGTCATGTCTCTATGCACTATTTTAATTTAAGCAAAAAAAAAAAGATTTCTTGTTAGACCGTGAAACTCAGTGGCTGCTAAGATCAGCCTTTATTACAGGCGGCTTCGACCCTCTGACAGCTCTGGCAATGATGGTCATGGAAATAACTGAGTTTCATCCCTACTGTATTTCTGATGTTTCTCATTTTTATGCCCTTTCTTTCTGTTTGGTTTTCATCACAATAACACTCCCTCTATATTCCTTACCTACAGAATAACAAATTGGCTCATTCAATTACTCTTTTATGAAGGGTTTCCCCACTCTATCAAGGTGAAAATCACTGCAGCAGGGAGGAAAAAAAAAACAAAAAAACCCAACAAAACCCAGAAAAACCCAACCCAGAAGCAGCTGCCCTCCAAAACCCCCAGACAACAGTCCCAGACAACCGGGAAACACCGAGGCTGAGGCACGGAGATTATTCTGGCCCAGAGTTGGATTTACTGGCTCTGCCATGCCCAAACCTGCTGCTGACTCCAAACCAGGACTGCGTTACATCCTGAGCATTGACCCACAGCAGCGATACACTGCCTACCCCCTGGTCTTCGTGCTGAAGTCAGTATCTAAAAAGGTTTCAGGCTTATTTAGGAATCCCCCACCAGAAAATATCCTCCATCTAGAAGTACAAGAAATACTGATGTTGTTTTTGTAAACAGTGCCTTAAAAAATGCTAGAAACAACAGTAGCTCCCTCCTTCAGTTCAATGATGCTCTATTTCTTCTTTTTTCCTTCGTGATGGTACTGTTCCCTCTTCCTTTACGGCGGCCACCCCGTAGCCTGACAGCTGCAATCACTTCCCCAGTAACTCATGCTGTAACTCTTCCCTAAAGCTGCAGACCTGTCCCCATACGGTGTGCTCTGGTTTTCTTTGCTACCTCTTATCTCTGTGTGTTGCATTGCCTTTTCATTTGCAGCTCCAAAGCCACTGGAATTGGATATCTTAATTATTTCCGACCCAATCCATTACAATGGTGTTGGCATGTTTGAGATATTTCAACTTTGTGTGCTTTGTGTTCTCATCTAGCTGAGATTACACCCATGCACACACATATACAAATATTTCCAAAACAGATTTGCTTTTTTCCCCCAAATGAAACTCTCAAATATCCCACTAATATTCTATTCCACCTGCTTAGGTTGCCACTCAAAGCAATTCATAATACATTATGACAAGTAAAAGAAATTTTCTCATGATAGATTTATGAGAAACATTTCTTAGGCAGTTCTCCAAAGAGTTCTGTTCCACCACTGTATGAAAGATCATTTTTCCTTGGGCTGTGTGACAGCCTAGGTAATTAACTCTCAACAGAAACAAAGAAAGTGCCTTGATTCAAAGTGGGATTAGACAAAGGGGTTATCAACTTATCAGTGAAGGCAAAATGGGTTAAGCTTTTTGGCAGTTCAAGACCTATCTCTAGAATAAAAAGAAATATAAGACCAAAAAAAGAAATATAACACAAAAAAGAAATATAAGGAAGAGGAAGGAAAAGTTATAATCAGCAACACTGAAGAAACCTATTGTGTTCTGTCCCCGGGAAGTGCTGTGGGGATCCCTCAGCGAACCACAGAATTTCTAAAGACGTCCTGTTGCTAAGAGGCCAGCTCATTACTTTTTGAGTTTCCTTACCCATATTTCTAAATTACATTAAGTATAAACAAATAATGGCCAGCTAATAGAGCATTAAATTACCATACTGCCCAGAGGAAGCCAATTCTCCATATTGAACAGTGCTACGGAATCAAAATGGGAACATAACTTACTTTCAAGCTCTTCTCACAGGCTGCCATTATTTCTTCTATCAACCACTTGAGGTTAACCCTATGCTGAGATACCCATGGATCAACGATCGCATTCAACAAAAATTTTCCTCCAAAAATCTTCACGTGATGTATCCTCTCTGCTCAGATACAGAATGCCTTTGTGGCTATCTTTTATGAGAAACTAGTATATAACGTTGCACCCGGCTTATCCGTTGCCTATGAGAACGGGATATTTGTTTTCCTCTGTAGGAGCCAAGCAATGGCTTGCCGTTGTCAGGGGGCTGAAAAGACTTCAGTTTGGATACCCACAGTAATCCTAGTATTTGTAGCATTGGCACAGTGCATAATACAAAACAAAACAAAACAAAAAAATAACAAGGGAGATATGCTATTAAAACAACCTATTAATAAAGAATTCTACATTCAGGCTATTATCCAGAGAAATATTTGTTACCATAACAGAATACGAATAAAGGAAACAGCATAAACACATTTCTGAGTTACTGTCACTCAGCTTGGGGAGACTAACTCAAGGTCGAGTTTACACAGCTGGTTTTGTCAGTGCCATCCTTAAACATCTCACTCATCCATCACATTCCCCATTTTTCTCTCCTCTGCAGAACCTGGTACCAAAAATTCCAAGTTGGCTTTCCAAGACCTTCTATGGAAAAAGATGCCCTCTTCTCCCCAGCCCTGCTCAGCCTGCTTTCCATGTGTTCTTTTATTATTTCTTAAAGCTTCCTTTAACCTTTTTTTTTTTTAAATTTACTCCTCAAAATCTCAAATACCATTAAAATAAAACTCATTTAATTTAGAAACAACAGACGAGAGCCTCTGTCCTACCTGAACCGACAGCAGGCTCCTGAATGCCGCAGAGCTGGAGCTGCGCACACAGATGTCACAGGAGGTAGCGACGGAAACACCAGTGCATGGGATATTTAGGTAGGCACCTTGAAACATACTACTGGGAATAGTCCTGAATTGGCAGGAAAAATTGAGCTGGATGATCAAATAAGCCTTTTCTACGTTTAAGTGCCATTGTTTTACTACTGAGACGCTGCCAACCTAATGGGATGAACAAATGCATTTACCTGGGCTGCACAGCTCATTTTACTATTATTTATTCATTAAGAACAATGGGCTCGTTGCTCTACAAGCCACAAATGGAGTCTCTTCCCTAAAGTGTCTATAATAAACAAAGCACCCACAGATTACACAGGAGGTACTGTGAAGGCTCAAACACATGACGTAGCAAACGTCACTCCTCTCATTTCTTCTGTGCAGCCCAAGAGACGGAGCAATCGCAGGTAGATTCATAAAGTGAGGACGATGGTCCGGTGGATGTCAGAGGTTAAGGCTCAAATACACGGTGTAAAAACTGTTATTGTCTCATTTTTGCTGTGCCGCCCAAAAGAGCCGAGGCAGTGGGAGGCAGCCGGAGGATGGGCCGGTGGGCGTCAGTGGCGCAGAAGCACGAAGAGGCTGTGGATCGCACTGCAGCGCCGGGGAGGAGGGGTGGGAGTTTTGCAGGAGCACAACTTCTTTCCCACTTACCCAAGACACCGTACGTATCACCCCAGGCACAGCCAGCGAGGGGCTGCAGTGTCCTTCCGTGCCCCCCTCTATATTCGCAAACGGATCATGGCGGGAGAAGCAGGTGATTAGTAGGTTTACAAGCTAACATAAGACACCGACATCCACTTAGTTGTTGCACTTCCAAATGATAAATTTGCTGCGGGTGTAAGGTCTGCGCACAGCGTTAAACAACAGTGCCAAGAGGACTCCGAGAGGCTGACTTAAAAGTGATTCAAAAATAAACAACATTTCTCCAGCAGCTTTGGAAACAGATGCACTTCTAATTGAATTGGCTTTAAACTCATTTGTATCCTCTCTAACATATTTCATCACTTCAATTAACAAACTTCTAGCAGTTCTACCCTTGTTAGTAAACTTTGAGGTGCTTCATAAAACCCAAGGTCATTGCTGTGAGAGGGACAATTGTGTGCATCACCGCAACTGCCACTGGTAATAGCACCAGTAAATCCCCTTGGAGTCTACAGGATAAAAGAGCTCACCCTTTAACAAACAAGGCAGCAGCAGAGTGGACAGTGACACAGAAGAAATGTTTCTAATTACAGAGACCAAAGGTAGAGGGAAAAAAAATTGATTCATTTTCTAATTAATATTTACATTCATTTGGTTACTGACTGTGAAATATGTAGAATAAGACCAGTAAATCCATGTGGTGCTAAACATCTAATAGCTAAAGAGTTTATAAAGGAGACCTGGTGGACCGTGGCACTCGGTCGGCCAGATTCTGCTCAGCTGAAGCCTTGGGATCTCCTACAAAGCAAACCTCAGGTTTTAACTCAGGTTAAAACTTGGCATTGAGCATAGACTGCAGTTAAGAGACTAATTCCACCAGCTGATCATAGTTATATGGTTGGGGCTTTCCCAGTGTGCTGCAGATAAGGCAGCCACCGGCCATGGGCCACAAGGCATGACCGAAGGCTCCAGAAGCTTGTGAGATGCAAGGGGAGCACGTCATCCTAAGCCATCCAGGTCGAAACATTTAAATGCTGCTTCAAGGGAGACTATTATTAACTGAAGGAAACTAAGCAGAATAAGTCTGGGAGTCTTAAAGTTGCTAACAACTTCAGTTGCATCTGAAAAGGATGTAATATTGCCACGGAACAAATGTTTAATTTTTTTTTTTTCTAATATGCAAGGATTTGGGAGATTTTATGCATTATTAGTTTGCTAGCTGGGAAATTTAAGATATAATCTAATAAATATATTCAGTAAATGCACAACTAAAAAACCCAGCAAAAATAACTTTTACATCAAATATTTTGCAAAGCTCAAATAATAGACCCTTAGCTAATTTATTTCCACTTGCTCTTCTCAACAAAGATGCACATGCTCTCGTTATCTTGTAGCAGACTGATTATAGATTCTAAATAGACCAGAGAGGACTTGTAAAAAACGCTGGTAAGTTTAACTCAACATTATTGTTATTGAAATTCATCCAAAGGTTGGTTTTATTGCTCAATTTCACAGTCTCTATAAATCCTGACGAGGCATTTGGGCTGATGCTGACTTTGCATTATGATTCCTAATTTCTTTTGATTTTGCGTTACAGTTTTCTTCCTTAAAGAACTTGCAAGCTTACACTTTGAGTTGCATGCAAACCGTAATAGTTGATATATTTAATCTTTTAACTAAATAAGGAGATTTCCATTAATTAGCACATTCCTTGTAACAGATTGCAGAACAAGCTGAGAACTCTTCCGGAGAAGAGAGACTTGTCTGCTGCCTTCTGAGCGCAAATAAATAGTGCAAATAAATAGGACTTCACAGTGTACATTCATCTCGCAGGAAACTTCCGATGCAGAAATCCACGGCACAAATCTGTCTGGGCTCCAAAACCAGCTGTGGAAATGATTCCCCCTCCTCCTGGGGCTGCTTCCCTGCAGTGAAGGACCGGGCTGGCTGCTGGGGAGCCCTGACGTCTTAAGAAAGACCTTGCTCAAATAAAAAAATCATCCACTGGGATCAATAGCAGCTAGGGGAGCCGCTCAGCTCTGTTTTTCTATATACTTTGCTCATCACCCTGCCACTGGGAAAATCATCTGCTTTGTCCAAACAAAACTGAGTAGATTTTTTTTTTTTTCCTTTGTCAGTGTCCTCATCCTCTCGGTATATCAGGACAGAAACTCACCCCACTGTACTTTATTATGAATAGTTTAGCATATATGTTCTTTGGGCTACTCAATTCATAGTAAAAGCAGATTTTTAAAACAAACCAGAGTTTGTGTTTATTTTTTATTATTATTATTATGAGGCTTATATAATAAAATAAGACTCTTTTTTTTTAAAAGGCTGAACACAATTCCACAATACATCACAAAGACAAAATTAAATTGTCCACAGACCGTCAAATTCTTCTCCTACATCTGACTTCTCTCAGAGGCCCAATTGCACAGCGGCTCTGAAAATAGATGTGCATTGCAGAACGCTCTGTGGATCAATACAGACTTGGGCAATTTGGACCAGGCGGGAAGCATCTTCCAGAGCCAAGGGTCCATCACTGGGAGAAAGCTGCCGCCAAATGTCACCAGAAATATCTGCCCCCATCAGTAAATCATATATGGCCTGAAGGTCAATGGTTTCAGGCTCTGCTGGAGCACACTAAGAAACTCAATTTCAGAGTTTGGGGCCCTCTGCGGAGAGCATCTTTCTGCCAGTTTCTAAAGATACGACGTTAGGCACTGTCAACACAATATGCCACCTCATTTCAGCTGCCAAGCTGCGACCCCAAGACACAGACAAGCCTCATTTAGGCATCTTCCCTCGGACAGCAACTTCCATTTTACAGAATGGGAAAGGCTGATGCCTTTCCTTGTATGATTCTATGCTCCTGATAATTACCACGTATTGCGCATTATAATACTGCTCTTAGTTCAGACAAAATAAACCACCGGATGACTCTGCAGAAGAAAGGAACACAAAGCAATTAGATGCATTTGCAATTAACATCACTAAGAAGGCTCATAACAACATGAAAAAAAACCCCTTTTTTTTTTCTTTAAATGTACGTTCCTAGTACTTTAATTTACAAACTCGAGAGGCATGACCAAGTGTAAGGGCCCCTGTTCCGAAGCAGGTCACACGGGCACCGAAAAGGCAGGGAGAAGCATCCGAGCCCGCCGCGACCTCCGCAGCCTCCCTCCCTGCCACCGCGGGAGGCGAGTGACACAGCGACCCCTCCGATCAATGCATTTAAATCAATACACTGCCTCAATGCCTCCTAGTCTCATCGACACTAAATGGGAAACCTAACTACTTACTTTAATTATACTGGCGCTGTTTTAAAGCTGCCACTAACCATTACCGACATTCGGAAGATCTGTGAGCGCTTTCCCAAACGCCAGGTAGCTGCCGCCAGGTCCAGCCTGCTCGGACGGGGAGTTTCGCTCCTGCTATCAGAGGTCACCTTGCTACAGAGGCGGGGATACAAAGGCATCTGACCTCCTTAAATAAAGCTGTACTAGAAAAAACATCTGATGGAAACAGGGTTTTAAGAAAGAGAACAGTCCTGGTTTTCCACAGCTTAGGCATGGGGAGAGCAGCACAACTCATTTAGATGATGGAAAACCTTGAGGTGGAAATAGGACATTTTTGTGACGTTAGCAGGCCCCAGCACAGAGTACTGATGTACTGAATTCCTGATAAGACTTTTGTTTCAATTTTGCAGCGTGACTTTGAGCACTCTGGTTGTGTAGCTCAATCTCCTCTGCTGGGGGACTACAATGAATTCCGACAGAAGCAGAAAGCGATGCAATCTTGTTGAATAATACGATTTTTAATGGTCACTCCTCCATGTTACCAAATACAAATGAGATCGAAGATTTCACAGAGGGAATCTCTGTCTGTAGTGAGGGATATTAGAAGTTTTGCAAACTAGGCTCTCAGTGATTTAATTTACACCATCCTCATTTGCAAACCTTGGAGGACACAGAGATTTCAAAGTATATCTCAGACCCAGGAATAGACTAGGGTAGGATAAATTCTCAGTTACTCATCAATATTGTTATGATAATCCTTAGAGCAGTCTGAGATGAAGTTTCATTTTATCCACGTTTCCTAATTCAGGCCCATTTCCTCAAATTTTCTAAATTCAGCTGTTGCTATGTTTCCAAGTTGGTCTCCCACACTCTTTGATCAAGCAGACTACATCAAGCACCTTAAAAGATATCCACTGTGTGCCCACATCCCCCTCTCATGCTAACTTTATTGCTGTATGGAGTGCTCCAGCAAACTCATTTCTACTCTGGCAGTCAGCTCATTTTATTCAGACGCTGGCCTACATGCAAAAAGTGGAATTCTTATTTTTGTTGGAGTCTTCTTCCATACAAGCAGACACACACAATGTTGCTTCTGAAGATATTCAGAATATGTGGGCCTGTGCAAACCTCATGAAGTTCAACAAGGTCCTGCACCTGGGTCACGGCAATCCCCAACACAAATGGGCAGGAATGGATTGAGAACAGCCCTGAGGAGAAGGACTTGGGGGTGT
>RSEF01000007.1:35231603-35247353 GCA_003993805.1 Himantopus leucocephalus | reverse complement strand
TTTGGTTTATGTCTAAAAATGGCTGTTCACCACTAAGTTTTTCTGCATTATTCTCATACCAAAATATGTGCGCATAAAGCAGGAAATGATCAGTATCAGATCAAAAAATCAATTAAGGATGATCCCTATTCTGTCTAAATTTTCCCAAAATCCCGACATCAGTCCACCAACATCTGAGAGGCATTATTAACAAGTATCACCATCAGATAAATACTATAAAATATTATACCTGTGAGTGACCGTCTCCTACTTCTAGTTGATTCACAGTCAAAGGAGCATGCCGTAAATCTAGACCATGGGGTAAATGTGCAGTCGTCTTTGCAGGGAACGAGACACTCCTGTACTAAAGACGGCATTGCTCCTGCCCACCGCATGCAGTCACCAACATCGGCANCTAAAGACGGCATTGCTCCTGCCCACCGCATGCAGTCACCAACATCGGCAGAGTCGTTGTACTCCGACAAGCATGTAACAGCTGAAAAGTAAACATACAGAAATCTTTAAATTGTTATATATATATAGTGTATTAAACTCTATGCAGTCAGTACTTGCATTCTATGCGAGATTCACTCTCCTGGGTTAACAGGGTAAAGTTTTAGANAGAGTCGTTGTACTCCGACAAGCATGTAACAGCTGAAAAGTAAAGGTACAGAAATCTTTAAATTGTTATATATAGTGTATTATACTCTATGCAGTCAGTACTTGCGTTCTATGCGAGATTCACTCTCTTGGGTTAACAGGGTAAAGTTTTAGGTCATTATTCATGAGTCACTCAAAGATGTGCTAGAAGCTTCGCAAAACCGTAATGACACATTCTTATTTGAGCAGTGTGTTAACTAAACAATGATAGAAATTCAATAGACTCAAGGAGGCCGTCATTTTAAGGGTTGGAGCAACAGTTTAACCGATGATACACTGTACGACCAAAAAAGATATAATACTGCGGCTATGTGCCATAAAGTGTATTTGGTCGAGGTCAGGATTCCCAAGCTGTGATGCACACACTACCCACAGAACTGAAACTGCTTCAAAGTGATGAAAAAAAATTTAAAAAAATATATTAAAAGCTTCCTTCTTCAAAACTAGCATCTTTTCCATATTTCAGATGAAGGGAACAACTGTCTCAGCAGCTTTCCCATACAGAGAGGTGACCTCTGCTCTGTCTGAGCAGCAGATGCTACAACAGCTCGATGCTTCTTGCAGCAAGGTGTGAGCACCAGGTCTGCCCCCTCCAAACTGAGTTCCCTAAACATTGTGCTACCCCTCATGCTCTCCCTCTCTCTGGCCATATGAACTTTTGAGTCTCCTGCATAAACAGAGATGTTTAGGAGGAAAGNGATGCACACACTACCCACAGAACTGAAACTGCTTCAAAGTGATGAAAAAAAATTTAAAAAAAATATATTAAAAGCTTCCTTCTTCAAAACTAGCGTCTTTTCCATATTTCAGATGAAGGGAACAACTGTCTCAGCAGCTTTCCCATACAGAGAGGTGACCTCTGCTCTGTCTGAGCAGCAGATGCTACAACAGCTCGATGCTTCTTGCAGCAAGGTGCGAGCACCAGGTCTGCCCCCTCCAAACTGAGTTCCCTAAACGTTGTGCTACCCCTCATGCTCTCCGTCTCTCTGGCCATATGAACTTTTGAGTTTCTTGCATAAACAGAGATGTTTAGGAGGAAAGGCATGAGTGTTCAGCCCGCAGCCATGACAGAAAGGGGCTGCAGCACTTTGCTAGAAGCCTGCTTTTACGGTGCACTATAGCTTTCTATAAGAGCACTACTGAATGGATCCATTAACAGAAAAAAAAAAAAAAAAAACCACCATAAAACAACTGCTCTATGGGTCTCAGCTGAGGACAGGGTCACTCTGCCCAGCTCCATCCAACCTGAAGTGCCTTCGCACACGGGCAGAGGCAGAGCCGCCGCGCAGGTACCCAGCGTTACCTTCACACGCAGCACGAGCAACGCTGCAGCCCTCATCCGAATGCCATGCGTTCCTCTGGCCCCCTGCCCAAAGCCTTCTCTGAGACCGGGCCACCGGAACAGGGAACAGCAGGCACAGGGTCAGGCTGGGGCTGAGGTCTCTGAATTTGGACGTAAATGCCTTTGGGGCCAGGCAAGAGTCAAACGGGGTTTGCAAGAGCACAGCCCAGGACGTAGATGCACTGATTTCCCCCCAGTTTTATTTTAGGTCAATGCCCTTTTCCTTCAACACCCCTGTCCTTTTTTGGACTGTAATGATTAATTTTTCAGGGTGGATAATGGCATTGTATAGCCATGATGGAGGACAGAAGTATCAATGCATAAATCTGAGCCACAGGAAGCCTATAATAAAACTTGCTAAAGTTTCAATGAATTAANGCACATCATGGGGTCTTTCATTTCATTAATAATAATTAATTTTCACAAAATCTCCAAGATTATAGGTTATTTATATCCTACATTGTAGGTTACCCAAAGCAAAGATAGGTCGTGACTTGATTAAAGTAATAAAGTCAGGGACAGAGTTAGGAATTGAATTTGGCCTCAAGAGTTTAGTCATGTCAGGTGCTCTGATTTCAGACAAGTCCATGCATTCTGTATCATAAAGCTACACAAGATGAAGTGATTTAATCCAGATTTTATTATTTAACTTTAACAACCTGCGATATTATTTTATGGAGATTCCTAAATAATTCAGTTTTTTGAGGCTGCATATATTTTTCCTTGTTGCCAGCACTTAACGTAACTAGGAGTACATGAAGAAAAAGGGAAAAATAATGCTCTGTTTTCTTACAGTTAAAGGATTTACCGGGGTGTAACTTTGCAATGAATACACATGATTTTTGGTTTTTACCTACAGTACTGTATGGGAGCAAGGGATGGGTTGGCAACCACCTGGAAATGAAAAAACATCTTATGAAAATGTAATTAGATTTCTAGGGGGGAAAATCAGCATTTTGAAGAGCGTGCGAAAGGCAAGCAATTGTTAAAAGTCTCTTTAGACTGAAGTGACAGTAAATCAGCATATTAATAACCACCTCTAAATTGCTGATGCTTGCCTTTCACTTTCAATCCCTGTGACCCTTCCTATCTCTCAACTCCGGCAGTCAGAAACTCGGAGACGTTCCCCTTCTCAATTACGAGATCATGAGGACAGAGGTCACCACTCTGTATGGGAAAGCGGGGTAATTGCCCTCTCCAGGAAGGTTAAACAAGTAAGAGACTCTGATGCCCAAGGTCTGTGTAGCCTCCTTACCTTCAGCAAGGACACCAAAGATTTGGCAACACGAACGTGCCAACGTGAATTATGGTCAAGTGTACACAAACCGTCTTCTCAGCATCGCTACCCCCACCAGCCTCTGTAGGCAAGTGAACAATATCCCGCGCTGCCAGCCCCGTGAAGCAATATTTGCAACTGCATAATAAACCATCATGTTGCAATGTTTACTGCTATCTGACAGAAGACCACAATTCATTCCTGACATTTATTAATGGCAACACAAACGATGGAACTTCTAAATATCGATGTGAAAGCAGACGTTCCATGCTGCAATGAGTTGTTGTCTAATGGCCCAATCTTCTGTGCAAATGTCCTTAATTTTAAGCGTACAAATAATTCACAGAGTTCGCTAAGGCTATTTAGATGCTAAAAGTGATGGATATATACGGACATATGAGATCAGGGCAAATATTAGAGAGATCATGGAACTTAAAGAAATTAGCGGCAATAGTAAAGATGGGTAGAGGAAAGTTAAATTAAACCAACAAATAATATAGTGGATTATACATGTATAAGCATAGAGACAAGAAGGAATTGAAAAGAAGAAAATATAATGGATAGTCTAGTAAGAGACATAAGACCTAAAGGAGGAGAGGAGTATTTCCTGCGAGGTGATTAGCGGTGGTTGAAAATACAGAATTGCTTCTCTTCTTTACTTTATGAATTTTTCTAAGTGCAGATCCCGGTAATTAAACCGGGTCATTCCTGACAGAGCAACAAAGCCTCAGTGTTAGCAAGGAGAGAAGGCAGCGGTCAAAGAGCAAGGAATCCAAAAAACTTTTTTTGATGTCTAAAATACTACCTAAAGAGCAAACGTTCCGCTTGCTTCCCACTGCCCTGGACTTTCACACTTATTGATGCCAACAGTGTTACTAGCAAGCTGGTGGCCCAGACGAGCACCTCTTTGGTGACCCAACTGGCAGTGGCATCACTTTGCTGGGAGAGCAGGTACTTCTTGTTCTACATGTACAAAATAACATGCCAGCCATGAACATCTGGTAGCCTTCCACACCAAAAACCCCACACCTCCTTGGACTGACCTAAGCTGTACGATCCATTTCAGCCAGGTTAAGAGGCAATTCATTTCCACTCAAGAGTCTGCAAGCGTCTTCCAAGTCAATGTCAACGCATGACTTCTTCAGTTTGAGCTGAATTATCTTCAAAAGCCTGAGCTTCACGGGCCTGATCTTTATAGCCCGTCAGTCATAAGAAATGGCAGGTTTCTGCTACACGCTGACACTATGTTGAAGGTGAGCAGCATGAGCTGTTAAAATAAATTAAATAATAAAATAAATGTCCATTAGGGCATTTTAATGGATTGAGAAGAGACCGGAAGCAGCAGAGCTGCCAGATCCACTCCCGTGGTTTGGTCAGGAACTAGTCACCTCATTTCTGCCTGCTGCAAACTTATTTCCTAGTTAATTTAGCTTTAACTTACAAGAGAAAAATAATTTCAAATATAGGCATTCTGAAAACAGAATGAGACAAATTTGTTTTCAGTGGAGCTTCGGGAAAGTTAGTAAAATTATTTATCCTTAGTGGTTTCAAACTACTGATTGGTTTGGCTCATGTGTGGTTTATGTTGCATAAAAAGTATTTCCCTGTAATCCTCATTTCTGTCACAATGGTTTTAAATAAACTCGTACCGCAAAGCCACTTCTGCGATGCTAACATGTTTTTTTTTTTTTTTTTTAAAGTGGGATACCACCGAAAGGCAAATGCAGTCCATTTGCAGCCCTATGCACTGAGAAGAAAAAAAAAAAATCACATAGTAACGATAAATCCCTCCTAGTCATAATGTGTGATTTCTACCGTCTCTGCAGCATTTAAAATGGACACAAACATATGAATAGAAACAGCTAATAACAGGACACTGCCAGATAAAGGGTTTCGACTTAGAATATTGATTCCCACGAAGAGGGGAAACGCAGGACTTCCTTTTGAATTCCCACTATTCTTTCTTATTACCACCAGTCAACACCACCAAACTGGAATTAAACACTTGGGGCCAAGCTCTGGGATGACAGTTCTGTTGATATAAAACAATGAGTGGCACAAAAAAAAAAAAAGTACATCCTCTCTCGTAATGATAAAAACAAGATCATGAATTAAACTGAAAGGTAACCAGGTTTAAAATGCTAAAAGATAATATCTTTTTTTTTCAGGGCAGGGCTGGAGTTGTTTAACAGACAGTGTGGATACACCCATTAAGGTGTCAATAGAAGTTCGCGATTAGTATGAACAATGAAATAGCTGCAGATGCAAATCACTTTGCTCTGAGGCACAAGTCAAGTATTAAATGTACGGTTTGGGGAGGAAATTTCCGTTTCTGCCAGTATGGGGTCCTGTGGGGATACTGAACAAGAACTGCTGACAGGATATTCAGTACGACTGTCTCTGTCTTCTTGTTTTATACTTACACCCACAAGAGTATATTTGTATGCCATCATCTTAGCATATGGCATGCGGAAACATATGGAAGCTATATTCTTTAACTACATTTATCTTAAATTAAAAGTAAATGGCAGACATTTCTTCTATAAACTTTTACATGGTGAAATCAAATGTTTGTATGCCGTGAAATTGCAGACGCGCTGAATGCATCCTTAGATGACATTATATCTCCACCGAAGAAGCATGTCAGCATCAAACTGGGGAACTCAAGTGCTCTCCGTAGGCACGTGCTTAAGAGCACTACAGACAGTCCTAACAAAAGGAGTGTATTGAGAAAGACATATTATAGGCATAGCATTGCATCCAATAAGGAAAGGTAACATAAATATAGTTCCTCTTAAGTAAAAATCCAATTACAGACAGTCTTGGTAATAATATTCATTTACCAAAGTTATAATCAATTCTCCTTTAAAAATGCATTTCAACAGCTTCTACAGGGTAAAAAGCTGAAGAGTGAGAATATCAACTACCAACCAGTAAAATTATATTGTACCATGGCACTTCAATTTGGGAAACCTAAATTAGCGCTTTCAAAACTCTAGAATTAAATGTCATTAGAACATCTGAAAACAATGGCTGATAATTCCAGGAAGGCACACTCAGGCCAAACACTAACACTAAAGCTATGCAGCAGTGTAAATCTAACGGCTGGGCTTAGCACAGGAACAACGGGATGACCTGTGAGGCTGGACAAGAAGTCTACGCCCAAGAGGTGCAGACACAATGATGGAATAATCTTCTCTGGCTTCGAATTCTAAGAACGGGTGAAACATCAATGCCAGCATGTAAAGCCAAGGGAATTATTTTAATGTAGCTGTTTAACTTCTCATTGTTCAGGAAAAAATTCTCATTTTGTGTTGCATAATTATTCTCATTACCCTTCAATGTAACACAATAACATATCATTTCTTACATGTATCACTACTGATAAGTGAAAAAGGAGCTCAGGGATAATACATTAGAAAAAAAGAAGACAATAACTTTAAGGATCCAGACTGGCTGACTATAAGCACAGTCCTATAACTCATGATGACCTCATTCATTTTCTATATTGATGCTCCTTTATCCTTACAATGAGTTCATGCAAAATCCCAGGTGGAATATTTATGTTATTCTTGGTATGTTAATGCAACCCCTAATTATAGAAGGAGACCAGTAGCAGACATAATAGAAGACATAAGACAAGGCTCTGCTGAGACTCAGGTTTAAGTCTAAGGTTCTGATTCTATAAGGACATAAATATACACTTAACTTCATCACTGTGACAGCCCCCTTGGATGCAGCAGTACTCCCTGAAGTGAAGTGTCTCCAAAGTCTGGACTTACAGAAGCAAACCATAAGATAACCATTAAAAGTAAGTCCAAGGAAAAGAACAAATGATGCCAGGAAGGACATCACAGACACAAATCTAGTAAAAATAACAGGCAGAGCTGGAATAACTAGTTATGCAGCAGGGAAACTGGCTCTGAGATCACCAGTTTCCCATTTTGTAATTATTAATGATATTGACAGCAGTGCTAAAGGGCTAACAAATGCCACCGAGCAAACAGCGCTGAATAAACACAGACCACAACCAACGTGCACCATAAACAAACCAGAGGAGCCTGAGGTGAGGTTGGGAAGCAATAAAGATGGTAAATATCAACTGAAAAGATAAAGGAAAGCAACTGAAATGATTTGCATGACAACAGGTGAGGGAAGAATTGGGTAGAAAAGTTGGATACAGAGCATTAGCACGGAGACGAGGTTGTAACAGGGGAAAGGGAAGAAAAAAAAGCATGCAAAACTGTGAAGATCCTTCTCAAGTTAAAGATCCATGTTTTAGCTGCTCTTTGGGTTGGTTTCTCTCTGCAGCTTTCCCACAATAAGACATGTATGTGGGGAAAAAGACAGGTTAATCTAGGTACAGGAGCCTCAGAAGAAGAGGAGTCCCAGCTTCAGCTTTCTGGGGACCAGTGTGGTGGGAGGTCACCTCCAGCGCAGCCCCAGCCGGGGCAGCCGTCCCCGTGGGCACATACCCAACCCAACTGTAGAGCTCCCCTGGGGCCACACCTCATTGGCATTCGCCAGACAGAAGGGGATGAAGAGATCTGTACACAAGGTCTGCATACCAGAGGAGCACATCCCTCCCACACCGCTCACTCTTCATGGCTTAGAGCCTCTCAGCCAACACCCCAGCGCAAGCGCGAGAACAGAGCAGTTTGTCTGAAAAGGATTAAATATGTCCAGGGCTGCATATTAAAACCAGTAAAATCAGTGCAGGCTGACTCCCGTCATTTAATGCCTTAAACTGGACTCACCTCTGTTCCATTTTAAAATAATTTCTTAGAGTATAATTTTTCTTTGATATTTATGGATGAGGTTATTGATTATTTGGTTGGGAATATACGATTTGAATCACTGGAATAACTGAGCTGTACATGTCAATTTTGCCAAGCTATGTGACTTGATGTTTTAATTCTTCTTCATCCATGAACCAAGACTGCCCACTGTTTAAGGAGAAGTAGGAAATCCATTGCTATAAAGCCCATTCCTCCTCCCACCCACACACTGAATGCAGAACACAGGATTGATACATTAACGTCTAGCACCGTTTTTGTTTTAATGCTAGTGTTTTCTTATTGCAAGTGGTTCACACTCTGCCTGGCAAGAAAGACAAAATAATATGATTTTTTAATGTTTCAAATTTCCTTTGGCCAGAGAATAACTGCAATCTGAGCGCATCTACATTATGCAATCAGTCTAAGGAATCTTTCACAATTTTTCCCTTTTTTCTAGCATTATTATAGGTTTTGAATTGCTTTTACTTTCATTTTCTATTAAAAAGAAAATCAATGGAAGTGCATTAGATGATTAATGGTAGAAATTATGCTTCTGCTCCATTCAGAGAACATAACAAAATACAAAAATATGCTTCCTTTTTTGCCTCTTTCTGTGGCCCACAATTACTAAAATTACTCAAGTTCAATTTATTTGTAGCACCTATCATCAAGCTATATTTAAGATGAATTATTTATCGCACAACTTGAAAATAAAACTAAGACATCCTGTTATATATACACACATTGAGACCACAGTAAATAGAGAATCAAACATGCCAAATAACACCAGAGAGAGAAAATGGAAAAGAAACGCAACGTTTAGAGTGTTTCTAGTAACTCAAGCTGGAAAACCACTTGGCTGACTAAGAAAGCACTGACTTTCTTTTGAAAGCTCTGCCTCAGTTATACATTTACTGGCCAGTGTTTTTAGTGACAGCTGGATGAGCTTAAAATCTCATGAGTCTGTTTCATTCCAGCCAGGTACAGTTTTTGGTAGCACTCCATGGTCACCTTTGACCGCAGCAGTGGAGAGCTGAACACCACAGCCAGCTCACATGGCAAACCAAACCTTAGGAAGGTCTCAGAAGACAGCCCCGTAAACTTGTCCAGCCAAATGACCACTTCAGTCTGAATTTTTTTGGTATTGGGTTTGATAAAATTATCGACTTGTATCATCTTTCAGACAATTGGGCATTCGAAAACATTGCGCTATGTTGGTTGAGAAAAATACATTTGAAAATCTTGCTCTGGAAGGCAGGTACTCTGCCATTGCACTCCATCTATCCCTTTACTGTGAAGCACAGATACTAAATCCAGAACATAACACTAACACGCCGACATATTTACGACTCCCCCAACATTATATTTAAAACACTATGGTCCAAGGCAACACCTAAAGATTTTAATCTACCCTTCCTCTTCAGCTCCCCACTCCCCAGCTCTGGCTCTTCTCATTTTGGCATTCCAAACTCCTCCTCGCTCTTGGCCGGTCAGGGACCAGCAACTAAGCCACTGTGGATACATATGGGCCCTTCAACAACTTTTCAACTCATCCCGATGCCTCCTGCTCTTCAAAATCACAGAATGCTCAGGGTTGGAAGAGACCTCTGGAGATCATCCAGTCCAACCCCCCTGCCAGAGCAGGGTCACCTACAGCAGGTTGCACAGGACGGCGTCCAGGTGGGTTTTGAATGTCTCCAGAGTGGAAGACTCCACCACCTCTCTGGGCAGCCTGTGCCAGTGCTCTGCCACCCTCAAAGTAAAGAAGTCCCTCCTCATGTTCAGGTGGAACTTCCTATGTTCAAGTTTGTGCCTGTTACCTCTTGTCCTGTCCCTGGGCACCACTGAGAAAAGACTGTTTCCATCCTCCTGGCACCTACCCTTTAAGTATTTGTAAGTATTGATAAGATCCTGCCCTCAGTCTTCTCTTCTCCAGACTAAAAAGACCCAAGTGCATACACCCTTCCTCATAAGAGAGATGCTCCAGCCCCCTTTGCTGGACCCTCTCCAGCAGTTCCCTGTCCTCCTTGAACCGGGGAGCCCAGAACTGGACACAATACTCCAGATGTGGCCTCACCAGGGCAGCTTAGAGAGGGAGGAAGACCTTCCTTGACCTGCTGGCCATGGTCTTCTTGATGCACCCCAGGATGCCACTGGCCACCTTGGTGACCAGGACACATTGCTGGCTCATGGTCATCCTGTCCTACCAGGCATGCTCCAATCGCCAAGTAAGGCAGCACAAATTAACCTGCCATTGCATACATCTCCTCGTTACAAAATGGGCAGCCTCTTGTCCATTGGCATAGATTCATCACTTTTCTCCAGAATTCATACTTTCTCACTGCCAGGTCACGCAGCTAACATTTAAGGGAGAATAAACAGGTTTGTCTGAAATTACCAATTCCTCCCTGACAGTACCACCTACATAATGCTGCTTACACCATTGCACCTAAGTAACGATATGCAGATTTGGACTTATGTAAAATAAGACCAGAATGTGGTCTCTTCTATTTATTTGTATTTTTAATTCACCACTCTTTTCCAGAATTCAGACCACTATGGCATTTTACAGCATACAGACTTGTCATCTTTATCAAAGTCCAAAACTGCAATTCAGAAAGTAGTAACATGGAAATCTGGAAACCCCCTCACCACTTTCTATATTCCACTCATAGAAACTGCTGTTAATTTTTTTCTAAAGTACCAATGGATTTTGTAGATATTGTCCTGCATAAATCTTTCCACTTCAACTATCACTTTTCTACAGTAAAGAACAGATAAGAATACTAAATGCTTTGAGGTCTGAAGTCTGGCTACTCATCTCCAGCCTAAAATTGATAAACCAACTAAATCTACTTTGATCGAAGCTAATAAAAATGCATACTCCAATAATTCACATTATCTAAATTACGTATCTTTCGGCCATCACACAATATTGTCTACCTCGTGAGACAAAATAAAGATACTGTACTTGAGACTAAAGGGTCCGCACAGTCTAAGTACAGTAGATAGATTGTACTTAGATTGTACTCATACACGCCACTTAGATTAAAGGTGAGAGAGGCAGAAAGAGATTGTGAAAGGTTTCCCACAGACNGTCCACACAGTCTAAGTACAGTAGATAGATTGTACTTAGATTGTACTCATACACGACACTTAGATTAAAGGTGAGAGAGGCAGAAAGAGATTGCGAAAGGTTTCCCACAGAANAGAGAGGCAGAAAGAGATTGTGAAAGGTTTCCCACAGACAACCTTGAGAAATCAAATGTTTGGGGCCTTTCAGGAGATTTGCCCAGTGGGAAACCTAAGTACGCAGACTTGAATCCCAGTAAAAGCAAAGTCACTCTGATGTGGGAGAGTTTCATAAATGTATACATGATGTATAAATTCTACATACAGAAAGCCTTTTTATACTTCTTCCTAAACATTCCTAGTGTGCGGGGGAAAAGTGTTTTACGGAAACCCTACCTCAGGGCATCCTTTCTTTCACAGGAAAAAGAAAAAGACAAACAAAACCAAAAAAACCCCAAATTCCCCAGAAGACACTAACAGTCCAAGATACATTACTATATAGTGCATATAAAAGACCCTGATTCCCGTAAGTATAAGTATTGGTATTTCCCCTGGGTCATGTTAAATGAACTTTTTTGTGTAAGCAAAGGAGTTCCAATAGGTTTGCCTCTTAAGAATAATAAAAATAGTTACACTCATCTTTCCTTATGTTTGTTGCTCAGACCATTCTCACTGCTAGTACATTCCTTTTTACTCTTCTTTTGAAGCTAACAGATCTAAAGGGACTATTTGCTTTCCCCTTCTTTTCTCTTAAAAACAAGGTAGAAGATCAAAGATGCAAAGAGAGATATCTTACAGTACGTTATGTTATTCTTACGATGATCTTCTCTTCCTTTCTTACAGGCAGAAAAAAAGAAACATTTCTTATTTAGCTGCTGCAACTCTTCCTAAATTTGTACTAAATTGTTATAATTGAGAGGGGATTATCAAGCAGACTGTATTCCTGCTGAAACAATGGGAAAACTCACATTTATTTCAACAGGAAAAGAACAGATCTTATTACCCTTTCTTTTTAATATCTGTGACTGAAGCATTTGTTTGCAAGCATTTGTTTCTAAAGCAATTATGCAATCCAAACACTGATTGATTACTATAGGATTGTTCATGTGTAACAGATACAATATTTGGACATGAAAAGTTCTCTATTGTTATTTCTTTACCATTGGTGCAGATCATATAATTTATGGTTTGTTTAACCAAAAAACAATCAAATGCAATAAAAAGCAAACTAATACAACAGAAAGTAAATTGCATCAGAACTAGCAATACTTTCCACCTTGCTGAAAGATTATTAGTATTTTTAGCTATTCTTCATATGCTTCACTCTAACTAACCCCGGGGTAAAGCTGACTTGGACACCACACTACACTCTCTAATATTACAGTCTTTCCAGTACAAACCATTTTAATCTTGGCTATAATAAATCACCAGTTTGATCTTCATCTTATTCCCTCTTCTCACCTGTGAAGTTTTGTTCACCTTTGCTGGAGCTCAGAGCAGTTTCTCCCATGAAATTGCTCTGTGAATCTTTCCAGATGCGGAAGGTTTCTGCCAACTGTCATTACAAGATCAGACAAAATCGTGCTGAAAGTGAGGAGCGCTTAAAGCAGGGGAAGGTCATCTTTGGAAAGTAACTTGGAATAACATTTTACAGAAGTGTTTATTATTTTTTCTGACTTCTTAAAAAATAATCTTTAAAAATAAAAAAAATCCTTAGCATGCCTCTCCCAGCTTATTTGCAAGTGGTTAAGTCACAAGTAGGTATCTTCAGCTTCCTCAACCTGTAAGAGAAGAAATACCCTCCGCACCTCTGAGAAGTCCTTGGTGTCATGCACAGCGTGCATGAGGATCTATGCTTGGGACCTGGAGAGGTGACTCCATGACAGCCATGGAGGGCATCAGTAAGGAGCACATCAGTGACTCAGACCTGAGGCTGCTTCAGTGACGTGAAGCCCAGAAAAGCACCTGACCCTTTCTTCCCTGGAGGGGGAACAGAGACTATGGCCGATACACCCAGCTGTCGTGGTTTGGGTTGGCTTCAAACCAGGGCACCAGCACTACCATTTCCCTTAAAACCAAGGAAACGTAATCAAAGGGACTTCCAAAATTTCCCAAAGTGGCAATTAATTCTTCCATTTTAGAATAAGTTATTTAGAAAATAAAATTCAATGCAAAACCAACTCAGTGCTTTGAAAAATCCATCAAGATTCACATCACATTTCCTTTTCAGAAGAGAGAACTGATATTTGGAATTTTAAGTGTGTATTTCAAAGAAACAGGAAATAGCAGCTTTTTAATTCATCAGAAGCCCAAAGGAAAGGGAACTTTCCATACAAACATGCTGTACTTGGGAAACTAACTCTTGCTGTTGCTATAACAGAAGTATAAATACAGCACACTACGAATGCATAGTAATTTGTTTCTATGAGCAAGTTTGACATGGCACGGCCAAATAAATTAAGATTGTATGGATACGCAGAACTGATTCTCTAAAATACTGCATTGGTATTTCGCCTATTCTAGATCATTCATGGCGTCAGACAAAGCTTTGTCTCAATTTCTCTTTAAACCTTTGTCTTGTCCTATTTGAAGACCCACGCTCCAGGGTTATATCTTATCAGTTAATTAACTTTTAGAATGGAAACACAGCAAAAATGACTATATAAACTTTTGCTCACATATATCAAAGCCAATGTCAACCAATGTGGTTCCTGTGTACCTAATCCAGGAGACTTATAATAAAATCTCATCTTCCATTTACAGCCTGAGGCAAAAGTAGGTCTTGCAGAGAGATGTGTGAAGTGACGAGGTTTAGTAGAGCAATAAAGTCGCTCAACAGTTTCAATATTGGTCTAGCTACTAAACTTTATGCCATGAGGTTCTGTCATTACATTAAAAATACCAAGATTTCATCCACTGTTTTCACTGACTCAGAATAATGCAAAATTCATTTCAGAAAAAAAATAAATTGCAATATTGTAGGCAATGCTATTGTTCAGTAGATCAAAGCAACACTAACAGGGAAGTATGGGAGGGATCAGTTCTCCACTGTAAATTCATGAACAATTTAGCAACAAAATACCAGAAGCAATGAAAACCATGATTTTCATTCGGGGTCTATAAGGTCACTGCCAATGGGGAATAAAGGAGAAACCAATTAAGTTGGAAAATTTGAATCAACAAATGAGGAAAAGGAGGATCCTCAGAAGCAACTTTGATTTTTATTTTACTGGTTCTTCACCCAACAGCAGCAGATCTCATTGACATGTATTCAAAAAAAGAAAAATACCAGGTAAGAGTGAATTGAACAAGAGCCAGTATCTGAAAAAATTTTGCCCATGGTTCAAAATGACAATGAAAGACCCAGCAGTGAAAAGGATAAAACACAGAAAAAGAATAAAGAATTTGAATGGGAATCAGAGCCTGAGAGGATGCTGCGAGGGCTGGGAGAGCCTGGCGGCCCCTCACCCAACTCCAAGCACACCTCTTCCCCGTGGTGAGGATGAGGCCCTCGGGCTCCTAACTCCTCTCGTTTCGGAAAAGCTGTGCAATCTGGCGTTGAGATCAGTACGGCCAAACTGAGAGGAACTCGTGACTGGACCCAAAGCACAGGCTGTCTCCCTGGGGTGCATCACCAGGTGGGGAAAGGCAAGGGCAGAAACGGGAAAGAAGCTGGGAAGTTTGTGCTGGGACAGCTGAGAGAGCTCAGCTCCGCACGACGGACCAGGAAAACTCCTTGGAAAAGCAGTCCTTGAAAGGAATCACACTAAAGGAATGAAGGTCAAGTATGAATTTTATTTTGTATTTTATCTTTGAAAAATAGCAGTGGTTTTTAGTAATAGAGGGAGAAAAATCTATACGTAGCAGCCAAGTGCAACACCAGTCATCCCTATTATAGAGTTCAATAAAAAGTAATGTGTCCTGTAGTTGAAATACTCCACAAAGGATTTCGGTTGCTGAATGTACCAATCTTGTCAGATAACAAGTGAGCAGAAGTTTAAGCTATGTCAGGAATTAAGGCAAAAAACCTGGATCCTGACCACAGATCCTGGAGACAATGTGGTGAGCAGCTCACCGTTTCCACAACCCCGTGAAGGCAGCCTGAGGTCCCTCTGGCAGGGTCAGGCCAGCAGGCTGCTCCCACCCCTCTCACCCCAAGATATGTGCACAATGTCAGAGGATGTAAAGAAGGATGTAGAATCATAGAATCACAGAATGGTTTAGGTTGGAAGGAACCTTGAAGATCATCTAGTTCCAAACCCCCTGCCCTGGGCAGGGACACCTCCCACCAGACCAGGTTGCTCAAAGCCCCATCCAGCCTGGCCTTGAGCACCTCCAGGGATGGGGCATCCACAACTTCTCTGGGCAACCCGTGCCAGTGCCTCACCACCCTCAGAGTGAAAAATTTCTTCCTAATATCTAATCTAAATCTCCCCTCTTCCAGTTTGAAGCCATTCCCCCTCATCCTATCACTACATGCCCTTGTAAAAAGTCCCTCTCCAGCCTTCTTGTAGGTGCCCTTCAGATACTGGAAGATTGCTATAAGGTCTCCCTGGATTCTTCTCTTCTCTAGGCTGAACAACCCCAACTGTCTTCAGCATATCTTCATAGGAGAGGTGCTCCAGCCCTCTGATCATCTTTGT
>RSEF01000007.1:35211526-35231503 GCA_003993805.1 Himantopus leucocephalus | reverse complement strand
TGCTGGCTCTTCTTCAAACAATGGTCCAAATACTGTGATAATCCTGCTACTCACCCTTTTTTATACCCACTAAGGAATAGGACGGAATATATATTTATTCCTAGGCATGAGAAGCATGTGTTTGTTAGATTTGGGGGTTTTGGGGTTTTTTTTTTTGGGGGGTGGGGCAGTTGAGAGTTGAAGTTCAATTGTTTTGAGTTGACGAGGTGGATCGCTATGCCAGTTATTCTCTGCACACTCTGTAGATCACACAACTGTTCAGCGAAATGTTAAAAAGCAATGCACATTTTCACAGGTAGATGTCCTATTAAAAAAACAAAACACACACAAAAAGCCAACTTTAACATCCATGCACAAGTTTTCTTAAAACTGAATCTCCTCCAGGAGCAAATGGTCTTTAATTCCCTTGGCAACACAGAAGTACTAAGAAAGCCTTAGTAATCTGTGTTAGAAATAACCCTCAAAGTTTGGAATATAAACTTCAGGAAGCACTGAATGATTTCTTGCAGCAGGTCAAAAGTCAAATAAAGACTTATGTTCAAAAGTATGAAAAAATTAACTATATTCTTCAACTGCATAATGTCAAATTAGAAGCAGAACCTGAAGTTACTGGAAAACATTAAGAGGTTACAAAGACTGTAACTTTTTGGCAACACTTAGTAAAACAATTAAAAATTCATATAGTCTAAAGATTTTTTTGATATATTAGTAATATGACAAGAATATCGAACCAAAATTAGTTCACAAATTGAAATGGATTTCTGGCAAATTTCTCTCATTACATTGTACATTAGCTACAGTTTGTACAATCAAATGCAAAGATGTTTTCCAGCCTCCTTTAATCGAATGAAACCAAATGGCATCAGTCTTCCACAGGAAGATAGTCCATTTCCTGACATTTGATCTATGAGAAAATTATAAGGGGGGCGGGGGGAAGGCTAAAATAGTCCCTTCTTCCCTAACCCTCTCTAAGGAATGGCCCCCACAGAAAACACCAGGTATTTGTGCTGTCTTTCAGAAAACTTGAAGATAATTTACTTGGTTAAGTTACATAGACATCACACTTCTACCTAAATACATACATAAAATATAGGTTTATGTACATATATATGTTATAATTAGCTGCTATTCCTGATTATTTTTTTTTTTAAGTGCAGGGTTAAATCTATACAGATTTATTAAGAAACTTTCTCAGGGAAGTTTCACTAGGAACAGTTTTAAAAAGTCAATAAAACTTCTTATCCTTTAGTTTCAATAAAATGCAAGAGAACATACCGTAGATTTAGATTACCATATCAGTGCTTCTGATTTACTCACGTTTTCAACGAGAAGACAGGCAATTCCCATATATAACTTTATTCCAAAGCTGTGACCTTGACTTTTACCAAAAGTTCAATTGCAGGGATATTGTTTTTGAGGCAAGATGAAGGAAGAAAGGAGTTCTCACAGATAAGATAATGAACTGTCAAATGCAGCTTATGAAATACTACTGTTTCAAACAGATGCTCTGATTTAATATGTGTTGACAGTCGATTCAAAAATTATGACTAGGTCATTATGTAGCACACCGACTACAAAGCTTGAATTACTTATTTGTTTATCTCATAAAGCATTAGGCATGTGAACCAAAGACATCCACACAGCCTTCCATGTAGGGATCAAAAGTAACAGAATAATACTAAATTAAATACTACATACTGAAGTTGTATGATTAACAATGTACGCAAAATTGGAATTTGTCCAAAGGTAAAGAAAAAATTATTGAAAAGTACTATTGGTAAAGTTACTGATCACACCAAGATAAAAAAAATAAGTTCTTCTCTAGTTGTTAAAAATAATAAAGGAATGCACTAAATGGCTGTTTTAACTATTAAACTACTGTCCTAAGTACTCATACAACTGTACAAATACAGCGAAGCTTAAAAAAACCCAAATCACAAGATTATCTCCAGCGTGTGATGAGAATTGTGTACCCATATAAACTATAAACACAGAAAATAATCTTTTTTTTCTCTACTCAACTTAATAAATGCATCAAGATTTTTCTAATAAAAAGAAGAAAAGACGAGCTGCCAATACTATGTGTCTGCTATCAATAAATGAGAAGCCTTGATGAGACAACAAGGTTTTCCAGTACAGTAAACATGCAAAAAAAAGCTGAGATTCATATGATGCTTTGCACAGATTCTTGTATTCTATGTTGTCCAATATAACAAAAGCCCATTTCACACTGCTATATAAAATTATTGTAGAAAAAATAAGTGGATGCTGGAGGTAGGGACACAGGTTACATGTAAGTTATAAACACAAGATTGACAGTCCTTTCCCACCAAAAGAATGAAAAAAGATTGTGAAGAAGTGAGGAAACGTTCCACTCTTTAATGTTTCAAATGCTTATCTACCCTTCTATCAGATATGTTTAAAATGAAGTTTAATATGCTTTCCATTATGATTACAGTGGGACTCTTCAGTAACAGCCCCAAACAAACACGTTGTATGTAACCACCTTCCAAAATCAAATTATCCTTTATCAACACAAAATCTGCCACACCTACAAAAACATCGAATAAATAGAAAACAACAGTCACCTGCTTCTAATATTAAACTATTCTTTTCAGAGTAACTTACGTAAGGAAATAAAGAAATGGGACCTGATGTTTCTCCTCCACAAGAAGGCTGCCTAATGGACCTTGTCCCAGCACTGCCGGAGGCAGTGCCCGATGATGCGCCCACATCCCTCTCCTGAGCCGTGACGGCTGCTCCATCATCTTTACATTATACTTCAACTAAGATAATTGAGGTTTCACAATAAAGCTATATTTAGTCAACAAAGTCTTAAAAAAAAAAAGTCTGAAAGTGTTTACACAGTTATCACATTAACATATATTTTTGAGTGAAATATTGTAGCCAATATTTAACAGGTGAATTCATGTGAGTGGCATAGTAACATAAAGGGGTACAGCTCTTCTGGAAGGACATGTAAATGATGGTGATATGTTTTATTTTATCTAGAAATTATACACCTTTTCAGTCTCTGGGCTAGTCTATAGAGAATGACTGACCTACCGAATGCCCGGCTGATGATTAAAAGGGAAAGGAACATGTGTGCTATGCTGGGAAAAGGACCTCAAATGAGGTGAGCTCATGAGCAGGTAGAAGGACACCATCCACACCACTCCATCTGGTGCTACGGGAATGCTGAATGGCTCAGTTCTTCAGCCAATTCATAGGCTGTTTTGATGAATTTGGTAAAATTTGGTCTGTTGGGGTGGGGAAGAGTAAACACTGCTCAGCTAGACTGTAAGCCATGAGGAGGAACCAACGGAGAACATCAGGGTGGACAGCAGGCTGAAAGAGAATGACCATTAAATTACACAGCTGAGATGGACAGGTGGACTAATACATTCATCCAAGTGCATTTTCATTAAAGCTAAGTAAGGTGTCCTGGAAGGCTGGGCTGGTAGGGAAAAGAAAATTGAAAAAAGTCACAGTTCACAAAAAAGACAAAAGCCGAAGTGAAAGCTCTTCTATCAGGGAATGGGCACAACCATGGTAGGGATAAGTCAGAGTATGAGAGATCAGCTAAGCTCAGTCAAAAGGTATTCACTGCCATCGAACAAAAAAAAAGGTGAAAACTAGGTCAAGTTCCTGAGCATTAGCAGAAGACTGCAGCACAAGCATGCGAAAATCAGAATTGGCAACAGGCGTTAAAGGCAACAAAGGTTCCTTCTGCAAATGTGGGAAAACCCAGCCATGCGCCACTCTCCCACTCCACCTACCCAAAAACTGGCCCGAGTTTGCACCAGCCGGTCACTAAGCGGATCAGCTGCAATCCCGGGAGTGTTACAATTAGCAGTTAAAAAAAGGAAGATCTCAGGCCTCACACAGTCCTCTTTCAGGGAAAGAGCTGTCAAGGATAAGCCGGCTATTTTGAAATTGTCTGTTGTAATGAATCCTGGCTCTAGCAGATTCATAGAAATGGATCTTGATGTGTCAGGAATCTTTGAGATCTCACAGAGGAAGTGCAATTTATCAGCAAACACTCTGCCTATCCTTACAACAGCGCTATTTATTTGTATCTTTTATTTAAGACGAGGGTTATGGAAATACAGGCCCATAAGCTTATTTTTGATTTGCACAAAAATATTGGAACAAATAATTATCCATCAGATAAGAACAACCACCACAAATAAAACAAAACAAACAAATAAAAAAAAGTTAAATGCATCAACTTTCTTTCTGTAATAGATTGATGGGAAAGAAAACAAAGAATTTGCTTATTTTAGAATAACTCGTTTCCTCGAGGACAAAAATCCTAAAAATGCCCAGCACCGTGAATCCTAAATGACATCCAAATGACTTTCTTAATAATTAAATTATATTGCATCAAAAAGCACATGCCTTTAGCCGTTTAATCCGTATGCGTGCACTCTAACCATGGGTAACTGGGTAAGCAAAGACCGGGTGGTTGCCATAAAAACATATAGTATGCTTAGCACTAAAGAAAAACTCTGAAACAGAATAGAGCCTTTTGCTTTATGGTTGTCCCTGGACCTGGTTCACCACTGTTTTATTACTGACTTTTGTTATTGTATCTGAATACAATTTGATTTTATGAGATCTTAAATATTACCTTTATAAACATTTCATGGGATGTTGACTCTCTATCTGCAAATTGCTTATTTGCTTATTGTATCTGTTCATTGATGCCATTACAATAGCTTATTTTTGCATTAACTTCTTTGTTGAGTCTAGTTTATCTTCTGAGAAAATCCTGGTATGGAATTTTTAATAAGAAACCCTTAAAAAAAGAGAGATATACCTGTAACTGGTAAAGACATTTTCCCTTACAGTGCTCTGTTTGCAGTCTAATTCAATCAGGGAGTTTATGCCAGTCACCATGAGATTTCAAGAAAGTACTCTGTTTATCATTTAATCAATATGATTTGAGCAACCCAGAAAGATTTTTAAATAGTAGGCTAAATTCTGTACACACCTGCTGCAACTTTCCATGAGTTTCAGACTTTCGCTCTATAAACACTCTCCACACATCATTTCTTCCACTTCCACTACTCTCACTGTGCAAATTCAACACCAATAAAAACCTGTGGCTGACCTCCACCTATACAACACATATTAACTTGCTTTCAAGTAATGGAAGAAGACGACCCGACCGCACTGGGATAAAATACAACGGGATAATTGGGCTCCCCTGATCAACCCACTTGACAGGTTAGTGCTAACTGATAGCTGCGCTCATCTATCCATCACTTCTACTGCAAACCTGAAAGCTTACATTCCACAAAGCACGTACTCAAATTTTACTGAAAGCCCAAGAATTAAGCGTATTTAACTTCTGGAAACACATGAGATGATTACTTCGCTCCTAGTAAACACCTAATACTTGCAAAACCACAGGACGAACTGCAGATTGCTAATATGGTTCATTATTATTAAGTTTGCCCCTTGGAAACACCAGCTTTCAGGGTCAAATGAAATTCCATAATCCCTCTAAATTTCTTTCATGGTTACTTTCAATATTCACACTTACCTGTGAAATTCATCTGCCTAGGAAAGACAGGTATCTTTCAAAGTCTTCAGATAAGACAATTTAAGCGGAGACATATTTTGCCCTGTTTCTCATCAAAGCACTTAAAATTGGAAAGTTTATGCTTTCATACTGGATTTGCAGAGTATTTACATTTAAATAAGCTTTAAAAAAGGCAAGATACATGATCTAAAAACAAAAATGAATAAAAAGCAGCCATTTTCCTATAAATGCTACAATTAATCATTATGATGAACAGATAGAAAGCAATCCATCTTATCATACCATAGAGCTGATGTAGCTTTTCCTTTTATACACCACAGAAGTTAATTATTATGAGCAGATGTGCTTAGATTACATGAAAATTTATACTCCATGAAACCAGGCGCTGACGATACCTATTTATTTTAAAGCACAAATGTATTCCCTGTTTGTTTGGAGGTTTGCTCACATGCAACTTTACCAGCAACGTAGCCTGCACAAAACCCATCCATCTTGCAGGCAGTGATTTTTATGTGCTCCACTAACTGATCCTTTCGAAGCAGCCCTGAAAGAGCACCTGCTGCTCAAAGCAACTTCTCACAAACACGGTGCATCTGATTTGCCCCACAAGTTCCCGCAATCTGCCCCAAATGACGTCCGCCATGACCACATCCCATGCTCCGGGGGGTTAAAATGCAACAGAAGAGCTACACCCCTCAAACTCTCTCAAGAGTTCATGTCTGCATGTAGCTGCTTGGTTCTGCAGACCAATTTCCACTCGATTTTCTCAAATATTGTTAATAAGTACCTATTACTAAGATACCCTCCCAGAGCATAAGGAATAAAATAAGCCAGCAGCAAAGGCTCGTGGTCAGCAAGGGCAGAGGCTGTGGAAGCCCGTATGCTCCCATCACACAGGGGTGGTCGGGAGCGCTGCCCTCTCACATCACACATCCCCTGAGGACGTCCTGATCTACTTCACCCTGAATTAAACAAATGCTGAAGTAGATGGCCTTCGACAAGCCTATTACATTTTAATAGGTCGGTTAGATTCCCTCATACTGCGTACCCCTAGTTCAGGCGTTTCCTTTGCCAACGCAAAGACCAGGATAAAAACAAAGATACAGAAATTTAATATCCAAAAGACAGTAGAAAAGAGATAACTCTAAGAAATTTCAATCACCTTGGGGCACATATCAAAGAAAACAAATATATGATTGCAGGACTGAAACTTCAGTGAACTGTCAAGAAGGAACAATAGTACCGATGTTAGAATTGACCAGAAAAGCAGTAAAAAGTCACATTTGCTACAAGGCTTCGCATCCAAAATCCAAATTTGACTTTACAAAATACCCTACTTCGAGAAAACTCTGTCAAATATCAAAATATATTATTCCAAACTTTCCTTATTTCACAAAGCCAATATCAGCAATCCTTTAATAAATGATGCACGTACTAGGCAAAACCAGCGGCTGCCAGGAAAAAAATTGACTTTAGAAAAATCTTTGTTGGAAGGTGACAGTTTTTTCATTACTATCTATTGCCATCAAGGTATAGAGATGGCTTTTCTTGTGTAGTAATTTTATTCCAGTGGAATTCCAATTTTTTGGATGAAGTTTCTCTTGATTTATTATAATATAAATAAGACGGAATCTTCTCCTGAGTCTTTTGAGGAGCACATCAATGACAATACTGTTAATGAAAGGGGAGAAGGGGTGTTCCCAACAGGGAAAATGCTTGGAAGTATTAATGCTGCAATCAGACTGGTTTAGAAAGCACTGAACACACTGCTCAGTATTTTTAATATTTCTGAACATATTTAGAAAGGATGCCAACAGAAAAGAGCACCACTGGCTGCGTAAAGCAAATGTAATATTGGCCATTTCACAGTTACCTGACATACTCTCACAAGTGCAAGCACTTCATAAGCATCCCCGTCACTTCCCGTTACTCTACTGTCACTTCAGCGCACCCGTTTGAAAGTAAGATGCTGGAAATTTTGAAAGATAGTTTGAGCCAAGGTTATTCATTTATTCTGAAATTGAAAACTCATGTCTAAAACCTCTACCGCAGACATAAAGCTATTGGAGTTACATAAATATACAAATTCAGATTCAACGAACATGACATGGGGATTCCTCCTGCACATTTGTGGCATGTCACATTTAGCAAATCTTGTGCCTGAAGATTTATAGTCAGCCACACTGATGAGCTCTGCCACTTAGGATGCTAATATTCATGTTGAGTATTAGTGCTTAATTATTCAAAGAAACCTGACTCAATAATTTCCAATAAGAAGTGCTTTCTAACTAATGCGGAATAAGGGAAAATGAAAACTGCAACTTTTACCAAGCTCCTCTGAAGGAAATTCCCCAGACGGTCCAAACCTTAGCTGTCTGACAATGAACAATATGTGCTATAAATCAAATTCTGCATTCCTTTCAACATCTCCCTTTTTCCCTTCACCAACAGTTGGTTCTGGTTTTTTGTTGGGTTTTTTTTTTGGGGGGGAGGGTGGGGGCTGGGGGAAATGCCCAAACAACTGACAAAGTCCTTTAATATGTCATTGATTTAGGCAGGATCAGCCTTTCAACCCAGAACCATCCATTTATGCAGCTAGGCAAAATAAATATCAAACTAAGCCGCTTTGGTACTATCGTACTATGAGAATAAACAACCGGTCTTTATCCTTCCAGTTAATGTCTCTCACAATTTGGTATTCCGCTTGACTGAGACCATTATGGACAAGGAAGAGGTTATTCTGGTAAAGAGTGGGAGAATAACATCTCTAGTGTTTTCCTGACAACTAATAATATAAAAGCTTTTTAATAAACTTGCTTATTTTTGGTCAGGTTTCAAGGTTTCCAGTTTAAAGTGTCTATTTGAAGAAAAGTTCTCCTTAAGGCCATTTTCCAGACAACCTGGATCTTATCCTGCTCAGCTCAGATGAATTTTTAACAATTTCCCTATGAACTACAGCAGCTTTGGCATGAATTATCTTTGGATTTGTAAACAGCACAACCGCGACAAGGAGGAAATTAAAATTTTATAAAAGCAAAAGTAGATCTAAATCGGTACTGAACGGGACCGCCTGCAACACAGAGGAGTGAACAAGAGGGACATGAAAGTGTTGTATAAAATCACAAACAAAAAAGGAGACGAAATGGGACTCAAATGTCTCAGGAAGAAAGGATGATTCAATTAAATTGAAAATCATCAAGAAACTAAAAGAGTTTACTCAATGCAGGGTTAACCTGTGGAACTGAGGTACGCCAGACACAGGCAGAGGCCAAGAGATTAGGAATAACATCAAAAAACCCAGATATTTTCATAGCTAGTTCCAGTGACAGTTACCTGAGCTCATATAAAATATTAAGGATTACAAACCCTCACGTTTCAGGTTCTAAGTCAACGAAACACAGTTTTAGGATGAGATGGGTCCTGTATTTCTTATCAGGAGCACACGAGGCTGCATGATCAGGTCTGCTTACAACCCACCCGTGGCCACAGAAGAGACTTCTGTTACAGTTTATAACATCCTCTCCGCAAACCACAAAGTATGACCACCCCCAGCCTACTGTTCATATTATAAATTTCTCAGATTTTTACAAAAAGTCTGAATCAACTGTTCATAACTAGGATTTTAAATCACTGGAAGCTGGTGCTAAAAACAAGTCGTAATTGGAAGGGCCTGTCTCCAGTTTGAGGGAGAGATTGCTCTTCATTATGGCTCTCATTATGTCTTTCATCCTCCTGAGCAAGTCTCAGCACAGTTTGGTTCTCCTCGGACCTCTTTCATCTACTATACTCTGTTTAATGACAATCCATCATTTAAAAAAGGACCCCAAAAACGACTTTCACCAACGATAGTTGCTTAGATCATACAGACTACACACTAGATGAAAGAAATCTTAGGAGGACCAAAGAGAGCTGAACTTAATCAGAGGGATGAAAGACAAAATGAAAATCTATCTACCCTTACATTTAAAAAGGAGTTTCCTTCAGATAATATGATCCCGACTCCCTCTCTGTACCTGTTAAATATGGTGTGAGTACTGTCAGATCATTTGGGACTTTTATGATTGAGATGCTCTAGTCATTCCTGTAAATTGTACACGTTTGGATGGTGCTGCCTTTGACTTTGAGGTGATGGGGCCATTTCCTATTGATCTAAAACCTTCTTTGCCCCCTTCTTCCCTCCTTCCTCCTAATCAAGGCAGAAATACATAGCCTGGAAAGCTTTGATGTTCCTCTGCTTTACTTCTCATTATTTTGATCTTTTAACAATCCCTCTATTGGTACATACTTGTAGTATACGTTTTCAGTGTTTATGCCTTCTGGCTTCAAAAGACTTTGCTACTTGATCAAGACTTTTTTTCCCCAGAAAACAAATACGGTGTGTGGTACTAAGATGCTGGTATTTGTTTTGTTTCTCAGATAGGAACAGCATACAGTTAAGCTAGAAAACCTGTTTATTTCCTTGTACAGAGTGGAATATACTGTCCTGTTTTTGAAGGAAATCAAATATATGTAATTTATCTGACGCAGTCTTCATCTTTATTTTACTGAGCGTGTACAGATTACAGAGTCGCCTTTGGATAAAATGTTGCACTGTAGATTGCTGTCAGGACAAATTCTCTTCTCAATTTTTATGTTTCTGGCATAAGGCTACAGTGACAGAAACGAGTTGGAGTCTTTCTTCATATTAGTTAGCGTCTAAAAAGTAATGTCATGACAATTCTCCTACCACCTATGAAATACTCTTATAGCAGCTATACCTGAGGTGGAAGTCGGGCCAGACCCAGACGGAAATATAGCAGCACAGTTTTAAGCGTCTTGTGACGCCTGCTGACATCTCCCGTGAAAAAAGGAGGGTAGTCCACCATCACTCTTCTGCAAACAACCTATCACTGGAAAATCAGTATTAATCTTTCTTCCCCTTGTCCTATCAACTAAGACCCGAGGAAAGAAAAATTGGTCTACGGGAACACATTACCTGGAGATCAGTGGGATGTAATACAATACGAGGGCAAATTTCATTCCCCAAACCAGCACCCAGCTGCAGACTCCAGTACAGCCATGCACATATTTACATAGACAACTCTGCTACGCCACCAGGTTTTAAGAAATTGGCCCAGGATGACTTCTATACAAGCAGGTGATTTTATTTCTCATAAATTAAACTGCAAGAATGTCAAAGGTAGCCATGAAATGCTCAGAGAGATTGATCCACCACATCTCACATAGCGTCATCTGTCCTTTCCCCTCTCCTTCTGCTGCCGGTCAATTCTAGTGTTCCAAAACTGAAATAAATCCCTTGGAAAATCTGACTGGGAGAGGATACCTTCCTCATTCCACTGGTGCAGGAAAGGCTAAGAACGTGTACATGCATACATGACATTAGTATTGTATTTTTGTCTCCTCCTCCTTAATTTTTCCTTGTTTTCCCCTTTGTGAAACATTTTCACACATCTTTGCAGGAACCTAAGCTACTATCTAATCCACAATTAAACCTAGGCTTTGGGAAATAGTTTAAAGATCAAAGCCTATAGGTAAACTGATAGAAATTAGATACAAACAATCCAGACTCATGTAAAAAAACCATCCATACCGCAGTGATAAATCTCTAAAATTACAAAATCCTGTGCACAGATATACATAGTTCACCAAGAGTGAAGATAAGTTTTAAATGTAAAATCAAGGGTAAACTTTCATTAAGTTCAAGAGATTTTAATTAGTTCCCTGATACTCACCAGAACTTAGACTCCTAAATACCTAATTTCTTTCTGTTAATGAAATTTGGGTATTTTGCAAAAAGAATCCTAATCTATTCTGAATCTGTTGGCAAACCAGGAATTGGAATTACTCAGGAGAAAGCTGTGAAGTTCTTATTTGACCTTAATTGTTTGTCATTCTTTACAGTGGCAGGAAGTGTTATGGAACAAAAATAAAAGGGAGCATTACCTGTTAAAAATATTCTATTTTAGGAATCAGAAGAATAAAATTCAAGAACTTGGAGAGCTGAAGGAAAATGTAAGAAATACATGATTTTATGATGTACATTTTTTCAGAACAGTATCATGCTGCTCATGCGAAGTCCGTAACTCTTAATTCCAGACTTACCTCAGCAGTACTGCTGCCCATCTTTCTACATAGTGCTAACGCTGCACACTTTTTTCTTTAATGAAAATTTCACTTTTCTGATTTCAGAGCATGCTCAAATCTATCCAGCTTGTATTTTTGGCCTGCTCTTCAAAGTACTCACACCCACATGTGTTATAGATGTACCCTCTATTTCATTATACGCACTGCTAGTGAAAATACTGAAGACAGCCAAGAGTATGTGCGCCCCACGGGAAGCCATCTGAAACGGCCTTCCTGGTTGACAGCGAACCACTGATAACAGAGCTTTGACTGCGTTTTTTCAACAAGTTGCACAACCACCTCATCCTGCCTTTCTCTAAGTCATACTTTCTTATTGCACATGGGAGACTGTCACATGGGACTGGATTCAATGTCTTCCTAAAGTCAGGAGAACATTATCTGTCCTGCTTTCCACTTACCTTATTGCCTAACCTTCAGCCCACTGCCTTGTCAAGGAACGAAATCAGATTATCAAGAACAAATAATAGTAAATCAGTTCTGGTTCGGTTGTTTCTTATCACCTTATTACTCTCCATGTGTTTATAAGCTAAAAATTGCATTATCAGTGACAAGAAAATAACACTACATCTAACATGTACTTTATGAATTTGCAGTATGATGTAGAGCAGCTACATCGGTAAAGTGTCAGCAAAGCCCCGCGCAGACATGACCGATAACAGACTGAGGCTCTCCACCCTGGGCAGACCACCCCCCAAACCTCAATCCCCATCCTAGACAGACTTCGCTTCACAAACTTTCCTTTCAGACGTATCACAAACAAGACTCAGGTTCTGTCCCGACCCTGGTAATTATTTTTAACTGAACTATTTACTACCAATGCCACCAGCTGCCAGGCAGGTGGCTTCCAGACAGTGACGCTGGCTGGGACCACTCAAGTTCAGCTCGCTGTGCTCCCAGATCCATACTCCCACTTGTGTTCCCACAACCACCCATTAGCAGCGGGTCGCTAGAATGGTATCATCTGAAAAAAAACCCACTGACAAACCTAATGAAACTTCAGCATCGCTCAGAATAAGGCTCAAGGTGCCGGTGTCCTACCAGGCAAAGTTAATATTGGAGGGAGCTACTGATGACAGCTAAGCCGCTATCAGCTGGACAGATTTATACACAGGACTGCACCGCACAGCACTGATCATAAAATATCACCATCTCGCTGAAGCAGTCCGTGTCTTCGCCGCTTTTACTATCATAAATGTATTCATTGTAAACTTTCAGCTATCACATTGCCTGTAGCCTGTAAATTATAACAGGATTCTTAGAGGTACCTCCTGAAATTGGTAATTCTGTGCAAAAGCATTCTGCAACTCAAATTACAATGAATGCATCTGTTAATTTAGCTAATCAGCAGTTACATTAACTACCTACAAAACAGGGGATAAGAACTATTGGGTGACTATCTTATCAGCAAAAAAAAAATGGTAATGCTGATGCTTTTTTGATGGCACGTCTCATTATAAATAGGTTACTATAATATAATTTCAGCAGAAACAACAGTAATGTATTATCAATCTGTAACACGGTAATGGCCATATACACTAGATAATACAGTTAAAGGATTCCTGTTTGAAATATTTTTTTTTGATGCAATGCTAACAGGCAATACCGAAATTCATCCTTTCATCTTACTTTCTATATAACACGTGAACTTAGCCATTAATTTATTGCAAATTGTTTGTAATCACAATTCTGCCTAGATTTTAGATGAGATTTTACTGGAACTGTCACTGCATTTAGACACACTAAGAAAACAGACAGCAGACTGTTACAATTTTTGTTCTCATAATGATAAGTCTTTGATCTGCATCTCAGTCTAAACCAGGTCTTGTCTGCAATACTCCTATAGCTATCACAGAAGCTCCAGAGCAAGAGCCAGAAACCTGCAATGAAGGAGACAGGAATCTTAAATTGCTTGAGTCCGGTGCTGCCTGCCGTCTACTTTTTCACTGTCAATTCATATATCAACTTTTCAACTGGAACGGATTATATTTAACACCAACCATCATAGCAAAGTCCACATGGTATGAATTTACAACCCAGTTAAAGAAGGAAAGAAATACTTCATATGTGGTCTGATAGTAGAGCACGCCAAAAGAAATATTCTACTGAGATTCCCAATGAGGCTGTGCGGTATCGATCCACCCCGCGACCTCAGGTGAGCTGGGGAGACTGCACTTCTCCAAAGCAGAGGAGTAGTTTCTCATTACTGCATTGGTGGGTTTGTTGTTGTTTTCCCGTACATAAATCAATAAATTATTCTCTAAGAATATTTGCTGCTCCGTGTCATGGCATTTCCACATTCTTGCGCTGAGAAGCTACAGAGATGGACTTACTGTCTCATTAATGGGGGAAGACATGGTCAAATCCCCCAAATGAATCACAGTTAAGAAGTGGCAGGAGCAGAAGAAATAAGACGTGACATGTTCCAGTGCTGCAGCTTCTCCTTGCTTTTGGAAAGTTACTACTTTTTTCATAGCCGTGTTGTCAGTGTGTTTCCAAGACCAGTTTTTAAAGCAGAGTCTCATTACATCGGTCTTGTCTTTAACACGTGTCTATTTACTTTATCAATGGCTTTTGAAGCAGCCTTCAAAGACACTTGCTTAAAATAGGCTTTCCATCCACTAATTAAACCTTAACAATCGCTTGTAATGAGCAACACATTTTTTTCCCCAAAAATGTAAATGTCTAAGGTGGCTGCTGGTGTCAGTACTGAAGGGAGAGGTCATTTCTGAAGGATCCTCCATCACAAACATCAGAGAACAGTAAAGTCACTGAAGGGCGTCCAAAGCAGAAGCAATTTTCTCACAGTCTTGACACCTTCTAGTAAATTAGTCACTTGTCGAGGAAAATGACAGCTATATAGCAATAGAAAAGCCTGTAAAGCTCTTCATTTACTGTTAGAAATGTTGTCTATGTCACTGTCAAGCAACAGTAACATCTCCACCCTGTTTTACTCGAGTGCCCTATCTCAGGGGCTTTTTGCAAATCATGCCTTAATGAAATTTAAATAAAAACTATATTTCTTAGTTCTAAATGCTACTTTTCTCTTACCTGCATGATTGTTTTCTGAACACGTTAGTCCACTGAAGCTGATACACAAAATGAAAGGCTGTTGTAATTAGTATAATATCATTCCAAGGTAAAGCCATGAAAACTTCAGCTTCAGACAGCTGTCATCTCTTTGGCTATTCTGCTTATTATTCACAGACAAATTCTGATATCTTCTGCATGTTATATAGTACGTTTACATGCAATTCCAGTGAAAACACTCCTGGAACAAGATCTGTAAGTATCCATCTCAGATTCTAGCCTAGAGAAACAATGGACCTTGAGAGTCATTTCAGACTTAATTTTCCCTCAGCACAGTCATCGTTCTAAATAGGTACACATAAATATGTGTTTGCTTTCTTTAGAAATAATTTATATGAATTCAATGTCCTTATATAATTGGCTAGATACGACGCTCACTGAAAACTGAAATCCTCTTATTTACATGACAGTCAGGATATGGACAGCAAAAGACAAAATATTCTAAGAATGGATGCTCTAAGGAACAGCAAGACTGATTATCTTCAGTGGTAAAAGGGTAATTGCTGTTACATGGTAAAAAAGAAATTGGGCAAATTCTTATAAACAGTCCTTGGAGAATAAGCACTTACTGGCTAAAGACGCTGACACATTATGCAAGCCAATTACTGGTGGTGATACCTCGAACGTAAACTCATTTGTAGGATGCCTGAATATTGCAGGAAAGCATCTATCTATAACACCTGGCGTTCTTCCACTGATGGCACAGATTCCCCTGAAAAGACCCAGAGACTCACAGAATTGTACAATACAATTTAGAACGGAAGGGACCCCTGAAGATCCAACGCCTGCTCCAAGTGGGACCGACCTCAAAGTTAGAAAGGGCTGCTCAAGACCTTATTCAGTTGATTTTTCAGCATCTCCAAGGAATCTACAGTCTTTCTGGGAATTCTGGGAATTTCCCTCACTACAGCCTGTGACTGTTATCTTCTCTTATTTCCCTGTGCACCTCTGGGAAGAGTGTGGCTCCATCTTCACTGTGAACCCCACTCCCATCAGACAGTTCTCCAGCCTGAACAAACCCAAATCCCCACCCTCACCTCACATGTTGTTTCAAAAATATCTCCGAAGACCCCTCTACAAGCTGAAGAGACCCGGCAAGGCATGTATGCAAACGCCACCCTTGGCTAAATGGGCTACTCCATGACAATATGGTGACACAGCATCTCTTCACACCAGCCAGCTGCTCTTGAAGAGTTCAAGTAGCAGCACGGTGAGGTATAAACAGCAGCTTTATGAAAGTTTGCCTTACTAAACACTTCTATAGATAGGACACAGAACTGCTGAAAATCTAGAAGCTTGTTTTTCAGAAGCAATATGGTCAGAGTTAGCAGCTTGCTTTCAGCTGCCTTCTCCATGGAGATCACTCCCCTTTGTAGGAAACATCTTGAAAATCTTCCATGGGTTTCATCTGAGAACTCATTTTCCTGAAACCCCACTCATCCTCAATAATACCTAGCAGATTGGTTCTATCGCAACATGATATTATAAAAACCAAAGCTGCCTGCAAAAACCACAGTTAATTACAAAAAGTGAACATGGCACTGAAACAAATTTTGCTTAAACCCACCAGGTTATGAGATTCTTTTTCCATGATTAGCCCACACATAGCACATAGCCTATGTAATTGTTGGAGGACTCTCTACAGAGCAAAAATAAGTGTGATACTCTTCTATTATACTTCAAATTCTGTCAGAGTAAGATTAATAGAAAGTTCATGCAACTACTGGAGCATAAAGATTACCCTCCCTTCACATGGAGATTGAGGAATACATTTTAGGACATCTCAATTTACAGAGCTCTCTTTGAAAACCTTGTGGAAAGGCTTGTGGTCAAAACCTAATTAAAGATATTTACTCCTTTGAGCTTTAGTTTAAAACACATTTCTTCTTTCAAATACAGCCCACATACTGTCAGGGCTTTTCTTTCTTTTCCTTTGTTTCCAGATTATATAAGAAATTCACTTCATCTTTAAAGAATAGTTTCTACCCTTGTGAAGGAGTAAATTATTATGTCAAGTTTCTTCAGTTAGCATACCTGTATAGTAATTCTTTTTCAATAAAAATAACCTTTTGTTAAAGGTTTCATTAGATTTCCCAGGAGACTGATAACAGCCGAATCTCCAGCCATCTGCGGGAACCACTACAGACTCTGATCACCCACTGAACAGTGGAATTCTCCTCAATGCTTTTGTTTAGACAAGGGGATCACTGTATTTCCCAAGCGCTTAATCACACCAAGGGCAGGAGCCCAAATCCTTTACCCACGCTGAACTTCTCTAATAGCCTTAATGAGAATCAGGCCTCAGGAAAATTATTACTAAAATTTAAAATCACGAGGAAATTATCCTTTCCATTTTTAGCACCAAGAACAGATTACTTCATAGAGGCCTATAGATAAGTAGTTCTTTCAAAGCCCACTTGCTTCATCTTTAGGCAGAAGGTACTGCAAAGATACTTGAATACCAAGCAAAAATCCCCTCCTGTACTGCAAGCATACTATCATGCTGCTTTAACGTCCAGCACAGCAGCACAACTGTACAATGGGGCCCCTTCCAATACCGCTTTAAGTGTTTCAGTCACTCAGTTTCCAAATTAGGTACTGTAAAAGAGTAAAGACCCTACTTAAATGCCACACTCCAACACCCTAAATACTTGAAGGCTGCATGGAGAAAGCTTACCCCTTGACTGCAAACCATGTCCACACGCCTCACTATGTGCCGGCACAGCCTGTCTCACCGAATCCGGCACCAGCACACAGTGACTCCAGCGGTGGGTTTTCCACCTGCCAGAGGAAAAGGTTAACAATTTAGTGGTTAAAACTAGAAAACAGGTAACGCGTCCAAGCGAAAACTTCAGTTACAAATGATGATATACTGCGGAGACTTCAGGAGAAACAGACTAAAAGCTGCAATTACTCCTTAAATAAGCATTGTGAACTGAAATTCAGACACAAAGTTCACGTTCTAGAAAACCACATCATCCTCCAACCATGGTTTCCTTTCTCATTTTTGTAGGGCATACTTCAGCGTCACATAAAATACACAGGAAACATCTTCAGTGGGCTTTGAAATCAGGCTCTCCTCCTGCAAGCCCATTCTCATACAACTGATGCTGCACCCAATCTGCTTTCTATGCCAGGATGGGTGCCAGTCAGGAACAGGAGGAAGCAGCCATGCGGTACGGAGCCAGGCAGAGCTGAGTGCTGTCACTCCTGCTGTGGCATCACCTTCGGCTCCCCGCTCTGCCCGGAGACCGCGAGCTACAGGATGTGCGGGCTGGAGATTTATATGCAAGGATATAATGCTTTTCTATTTACTAATATTGTATAACAGATGGGTCACAGAATTTTAATGAAGAGCGGTGAGTAATTGCCCTATTGTACTATTTGTCTAATCAGAATTTTTTAAAGTGCATATTATTCACCGGAGTGAGACCATCAGGGGAAAAGATAAGAGTTTCTGCAATAAGCATACAATTATGATTAAGGCAGTTGAGTGCTTGTGGTCCCAAAACAGCTTAAATTGATTTTTAGATACATTGAGGGGGGAGTTCCCAGTAATAGCTTCCTTAAACACATTGAACCCTGAGGTTACCATTTCTAGGAGCTGTGTCTATTGGTGCTTGTTCCGATGACGCCAGATCTACTGAAATCTCCAATTTGAACTCTACTTCTACACATTTTGCAAGATTTACTGTTCATACGTTGTTATTATTTAACTCTGCATTTTCCAGTTTTATGTCATTTTCTGGTGAAAATTGGGCAGGAGAATCGAGCCATTTCTAGAGAAGTGAAAACCCGCAAGCACGAGACTGATTCCAAGGTAACACTTTTTACCTGTACGCTGGACAGACAGGAATATCTTCACACTCTCTTTCCTCATACAAGGTGTCCGGGCATGCCCGTCCCCCATTGGCAGCATCCTGAACGATAATCCTATACCGGGACTGCTTAACTGCAGTGGCATTGACTGTAAAATAAAGAAAAAAAATTGCGTTCCCAGCACAGTTGGCACCCAGAGGTAGTGATCTAGCTGTCTTGGTTAAAAACATGCTTTGTGTTGCATTTATATTTTGAAACCATGAGCACTCTGGCACTACCCAAAGAAGGGAGGGAATGGTACACTGCATCAAAAGCTACCATTACTTGCTTTAAAATTACCAGTAGTTCAGCAGAACCGCACCTGGAAGGTCGATAAATCAACAGCCTAAGGGATGCATCAAAAAATGTCTATTTAACAGAACAACAGATCAGACAAGAAAATAAGTATGAGCAAATACACCTGAACATGAAAAAATAATAAAAACAAAAAAAAAACCCCAAACTGTCACACTGGAAGATTTTGCTTCTGAAAAACACATTCTGGTGGTCTCGGGTTGCTACCAGTAACCCATTTTATGGGTCTAGAAATTATAGATGATAACTTCCTGATAAGAAAACCATTGCAACCCAGAGAAGCTAACTCTCTACTTAACCTGAGCTGATGCAAGATCAATCCACCTGGAAACACAGTTCACAAAATCTTCAGTACAGAATGCAGCATGGAAGTCAAGGATACGATTTATCTATATACCTCTATAGCTAAAACAAACACAATCCTTGGCTGCGTAGGTGGTAAGTACAAACTGAGAGCTGGTTTAACTGCTGTGTATGGCATAAATACTTCTTTGGGTAATGTATTCATGCTTCAAAGCCAGATGCTAGAAAACTGAAAAGGGATCTCAACAAAACTCCATAAAGGATTCCAGACCAGGCAAACATCTTCCGCTAGTGGACTTCATCAGATTTGTCCAAGAGAGGAAAGTGGTGTGTAAATGAGCCCACATATAAGCATTATGGTTCCAGCTCAAGATAGGGTCAAAGCTGCAGTAGCAATAAGGTGATGAGGCACTGGCCCAGGTTGCCCAGAGAAGCTGTGGATGCCCCATCCCTGGAAGTGTTCAAGGCCAGGTTGGATGGGGCTTGGAGCAACCTGGTCTAGTTAAAGATGACCCTACCCATGGCAGGGGGGTTGGAACTAGATGATCTTTAAGGTCCCTTCCAACCTAAACCATTCTATGAATCTAAGACTACAGTGCATTAGAGTAGAAGGAAAACTGAGGAAAAGTCACACCATGAACACAAAGTACAAGTACAGGCCTTCAACACTTCCAGCGATGGGGCATCCACAACTTCCCTGGGCAACCTGTGCCAGTGTC
>RSEF01000007.1:35183088-35205502 GCA_003993805.1 Himantopus leucocephalus | reverse complement strand
CGGCTGTCCACCAACACCCCCAGGTCCTTCTCCGCCGGGCAGAGAGGTACTCTGGTACAAGGTATTATTTAATTCTGAAACATGGAGGTTTTCTTCTTTCACTTAAAACTGTCTTCCTAAATACTTTTACAGGTCTAATTTTAAAGACAATTATCACTCTAAGAACAATACGCAGCGCAGCAGCAAGAGAAACAATTTCAGTAAGAAGCCCTTTCGAGGACTCAGCAGTCCTTTTTGTTCCAGCCACTTCCATCACATGAGGAATGCCGTGGCAATGAAGCTTCCACACCAAAGCTACCGAGAGCCCCTTTCTGAAGTCCCCAGTACACAAAGCTCTTCTTTTTGCAGGATTTTTCCACCACTGAAACTCTGTTTTCCCTTCATGTACTTCACTTAAGTATTTACTTACCCCCTTTGGTTCCATTTCCCTTTACACTATCTCAAAAGTGGAGGGGGTAAACTATTTTAGACATTATGTAGAACTATAAACAATATGTTTAACTAGGTAAAGTTACAGCATGTCAAAGGATTCTAGGTATAAATGAATACTAGATTTCTTTCCTTTTATTTAATTAGTCTCATTAACCTCAAGAATTTTAATTAACTTTACTGAAATCAACACAGTCTGCTTATACGAACAGGATTGTTTTGAGAGCTACAATAAGAAATGAAACTCGGTTGTAAGTCTCTAGACTCATTAACAGTGCAAAAAATAATTAGCAATGCCTTGATTTTCTGATATTAGGGAGAACACCTGTGCTATTTATTTTCCTCATCTAGTAAAGCAAAGCAGAATGCAGAATATTTGTACTGCAGAATACACAATTTTGTCGTGTTGGTATCACACAGAAGCTCTATCAATCAACCGAATGATACAGATCACACGTATGGTTCTGCCTTATTGTGGTGTAAATACAATGCAAACTCTATTTACTTTTTCTATTTTATTAGAGCATTGTTAATAATGTGTTGATGACTGTTATATTCATACGTACTTTATATTTTCCTCACACCTGTCCTTCAGGAAAAATATTTGTAGAAAACTGTAAATTAGAATAACAGAGGAACTACAGCAAAAAATCCACACCACTAAAAACATGCATTTTGCTTGGATTTACACAGAAAATTAAAAATGGGCTAGCTATTTATTTCTGTTACATATTAGTATCGCTTTCATAGTCGTGATGGAGTAGTAGCTGGAGAATTAGTTGGGAAATGAAATTCTTTTCAAAGCTGCAGATCCCATACACCAGCTGAAAATGCCTTCATATGTCATATATTGTAACTACAAGTAATTACTAATAACCTTTCTTTAAATACCTTTTATGTGTGACCTGGCCAGAACTGCTCTTCATGCAGAAGACTTTCCTTGTCTGTACGCCCACTCCACAAGTGGCGTCTCCGCTCCAATTCATGGTTGCGTTGAGCGCAGTTACCAGCGCGTCTTCAGAGCACGAGCTCCAGGGAGAAGTTTCCCAGAAGAAATGCACGCACGGGTGATCATTACAGGCACGGTGCTCCTGCAGGGCTCGATCTGGAGGACAGGCTTTTCCACCTGAAAAGAGTCAAGAGAACACCATATTTTATCTTATTTCATGCGGAAAAATGGAAAAATAAATAAAACTGTTAGGTTTGCTTAATATGGGTCTTTTTTCAGCCACTTTAAATAAATAAATAAAGCTTAAACAAAGCTGTTGACCTTTATGGCTGCAATAACAACCTCCTAAAATATTGTTTCCCCATTAAACTAGCCTTGCATAAAATTGTATTCTAACGCATAATGGAAACAGAAACAGGCAAAGTATATTTCTGAGGTACCTTATTGATACTCCCACACACAGCCAAGTTGATTCCATTTAAATGCCAGTATCACTCAGCAAACACGCAATTAGGTTCAAAGACAAATTAAGCATTATTTTTATGTTCATTCTCCTTGCTAATTTCCCAAGGAGGAACATTTCTTTTTAATATTTGGACTCTATTCACGCGTTGCCTTGAAGAGCTGAGCTGTAGTGGGTGCTGAACCGTACTGACGGAGGTATGTATCAAACGATACCCACGCCTGCAAATCAAGGGGGGAAAAACCTGAAAGATAGGTTTTGAGTACGAAGCCTTCACTTTTCTGAAGCAGCATCCTTCAAATTGGCGTCCAAAGATTTTGCTAAGCTACTGCACTTTGTCAACAACTTGTAAGAAATCCACAAAGTACAGGAGTTTGAACAGCCTCCCCAGAAGCTTTAACACTCTCGCCAGCAGCCTGAATTTATCCCATAAAAGCAGCAGATGTTCGCAGCTCAAAAGCTAAGGAGTAATGCAGTGAAATTGTAACAGTAAGCGTTGTCGTTTTAGGAAGAAAGAAGTAAAAAAATGACTAAAATCAAAACCATTTTCTTCCAGGAGGGAGAATCTGGCAACTCATGGCCAAAGTGCTGCAGGTTTTGAAAGAACTGAAGTGTTGGGGCCAGATGCTACAAGGTTCAGAGCACCTTTATGCCCTACTAAAATCAACAGGAGATGAAGGTATATTGCTCCTCAGAGGGATGCCTATCGCCTTGCAGGACTGAGCCTTCTCAAATAAGGTATGACCCCAAACGGCCACAATGAATAGTGCTGAGAAAAGAAAAAGAGGGATAGAAATTTCTTAGCACACCGATTTGGATAATCATGTCACATTACCATTCATCTTTTCATGATAATGGACTGTTCCACATAGCGCTCAGTCTCAGAAATCTTTAGTATGGTGATGGAGTAGAAAATGCCCCAGGTAACTTACTTTCCCCGAAGATTTTTGACTTGGCAGGAAAAATGCAGACCAGTTACTGCTCTCGTCTGTTTGAGCACACGTAAAAGAAAAAAAAAAAAAACAAAATGTAGCAAGCAAACAGAAAAATACCTGGTCCATTAGATAAAAATAAAAAGCAAAAGAAAAGATTTAACTCAAATTTTGAGCTTCCCAGGGAAAAATTGAGGTGGTTTTTTTTCAAGAATACCCATGGTAAGGAAGCTCTCCTAAACAAGGGAGAGTAATAATGAGGCAGTTTTAACTTAAGATAATAAGAAACAGCACATGGTCCATCCAACCTAGCAGTCTGCCTGCAAAACCGCTAGCAGGAGATGCTCTTTATAAAAAGCACAAGTGCCTGGCCACTTCCTGCAGTTCATTGACAACTTTCGTACAAGGAAAGCAGGACAGCACATCAGTGCCTAGCCATTCCAGTAGCCATTTACAGACTTTTTATGGACCTGATGTTCATCAGTTCCTCTAATCCATTGTAAACCTGCTGAGACTGCCTGCCTCCACAATCGCCTCTTGCACCATGTTTCCTAAGTTTGCCGTGTCAAGAAATATTTTTTAAAACCCAATTTAAACCAAGCCTCTCTAGTTTCGTCAACAGCCTCCTCGTTATAGTATTCCGGGATCTGGCGAACAGCTTGGCGAAGAGGACCCAAGGGTTTGAAGCGGTCAGCCTGGGGGATGGCATCCATAAGTCCTCAGCCAGCAGAGCCACAGCTAACATTGCCTCAGTTGACAGAGGACAAATGAAATGTCACTTGCAAAGGTAGCAGAGCTCTGTAGAAGTCGGTGGCTCAGCTGTGAGGCGAGTATGGAAGTGTCAGAGAAAGCAGGTACGATAACGTTGCCTTAGTACCGCAGTGATAACAGTATTAAATCCACTTCCTCTCGCCACAAATTCAAATAAATCCCTGTTTATCTGTATGCAGATCAGTGACTCTGCATAGCAAACCATTATACTCATTGCTAAAGATGTACAGAAAAAGTTGGGGCGTTTGATTTTAATAGTTAATTATTCCTTCCTGAGAAACTTAAAGTATTCCGTTCAAAGCACGTCATTTTTAGTTCAGCATGTTTCAGGCTGAGATGACTGAGCTTGTGTACTTCCAGAATTCACTTCTTCAACACTTTACTTTCACAATTCCATGTTTATTTGTTACTTGCGTTTCATTCCCTCCATGGAAAACATGAAGCCAACTTTGTTTTTCATTTTAATTATTCTCTAGCTTATAGACTTTTTTAGTAGCAGTTATTATCATTCAATCGACAATTACATAGCAGTTTTCATCCTGAAGGGTCCCAATTTTCTTTGCAAGAGCTTACAAGGATGTTTATGTGAATACAGACCGTTCACAGGAGTAGGGGTTTGCAAGATCAAGTCCTTCTATGGCCCCAGAAACAGTGGGTGGCTTTAATGATAATTTACAAAATAGCACTTAACAGAGCTTGTCCTAGACTAGATTTGCATCTGAAAGTGTTTTGCTGCTGCATTAGCTGCACATAGTGCTGACAATAGTAGGTATTTTTGTTGTGTCAACAAGGCTTTAGTCTGTTAGACCTGTTCACGTTTTATGAATTTTTATGCACCAGATGGGACACTTCTCAAACCCTGTGTGATAAAGCAACACATAAATGAATTACCATATGTGTAACTGCAGTTAGAAGACTACACTTCTGATATGAAATAGTTTGTGTAAATAATCGTATCACTGATGTTGACATGTAAAAATCCAGATACATGATGCATCCATGAAGATCCAGAGGAAATTATATATATTCATCAAGAGCTATTTACTTACTCACATAGAAAATACAAGGTCTATAGATTCTAGGTCTGCATTAATAAAATAAACGGGNATCCATGAAGATCCAGAGGAAATTATATATATTCGTCAAGAGCTATTTACTTACTCACATAGAAAAAACAAGGTCTATAGATTCTAGGTCTGCATTAATAAAATAAACGGGTCCTTTTCTATTAACTCATTTTTCACAGCTCACTGTTCTTTTCTAAACTGCTACTGGTATGTTCCTACATAAAGACACTCACACAATGAATTTGTGTCGTGCAGCAATTTCATGAGTATAGGCTGTAGCTCTCCTGAAGTAAATTCACACCCAGACTGGCCCTCAACAGACAAAAATTCATAGGCTGAAGTAAATAATTGTGAACTCTAACAGAACTTCTGTAAGTGACACATGCATTAACACAAGCCCATAAGGATCTTTTAGACACGAGGCATGAAGTACAGACACATAGTAAGTTTTATTCCTCCTTTCTACAGTATTGAGATTAGCGCTGGTCTAAACACAGCTCGGCTGAGGAATGCAAGTCAACTCATTAAACGAACAGGCAGAGACTAATCCAAAATGTTTACCACTCACCCTCGGCTGGAAGGGCCAAGATGGACCTACTCCTGCTTTGACTGCCCTCAGCATTTTTACTGGAGCATGAGTGGGAACACGGGGACCACGGGGACCACTCGCTGATGACACAGTCCGTTGCACAAGGGATTTCACAAGCCACAACTTCAGGACGGGGAAGCTCTGAGCAGAGGTGATGTGGTACTTCTTCACCTGGAGCAAACAAAAGAAGACAGGCATGGAGGAAGGCCCAGCCTGGTTCAATATCCACAGTCTGCATCAAACAGACTAACTTTATGTCAAACGTCTGCCTGCCCGTGGAGGAATATACTACAAAAGAGCACGTGGCTAGGCTTCAGGCATGCAAGTGTAACACTTGAACAACTAACTTAAGTATTTCTTCAGAAAAACAAAAAAGAAAAAAATGTGTTTCAAGTTTTGTGTGTGATGACATTGAGGTACTGGAGCATGTCCAGAGAAGAGCTACGAAGCTGGTGAGGGGTCTGGAGCACAAGTCTTATGAGGAGCAGCTGAGGGAACTGGGGTTGTTTAGTCTGGACAAAAGGAGTCTGAGGGGAGACCTTATCGCTCTCTACAACTACCTGAATGGAGGTTGTAGACAGGTGGGGGTCGGTCTCTTCTCCCAAGTAACAGGCAATAGGACAAGAGGAAACAGCCTCAAGTTGTGCCAGGGGAGGTTTAGATCAGGTATTAGGAAAAATTTATTCACTGAAAGGGTTATCAAGCATTGGAACAGGCTGCCCAGGGAAAGGGTTCAGTCACCATCCCTGGAGGTATTTTAAAGATGTGTAGATGTGGTGCTGAGGGACATGGTTTAGTGATAACTTGGCAGTGTTAGGTTAGTGGTTTGACTTGATCTTGAAGGTCTCTTCCAACCAAAACGATTCTATGGTCTTGGCTGCCATCCACTTTATAAAGCAGACAAGCATGAGGAATGAGATAATTCAAGCAAGAAAAAGCTGTAATATCAATTACCAACAGAATTGATAATTGCCCCGTATTTTCCAGCAATCTCCACCTACAGAACCCCTATTTTCCACAATATAAATTGTGCAGATCCCCACAGAAGACAATATCCTTCTGCCTGTAGGCCAGAGAAGTGTCCAGTAGATGTTTTGGTCATTCTTTCACAATCTCACCAGAACTAACCACATACAATTTCAGACTCTGTTTCTCACCCAAAAACTCGGAGATACAAACTATTGGATCTGTCGGACCACCCTATCCAAGGAAGAACTACGAAGGCACATGGACCAAAGTGTACCTCCTGATGAGAAGCATCTTTCCAAAACCCCTTTCAACAAGAAGGCAGGACAGTGGGAGTGGTGGGGGAAAACCTACCAACCAAAAGAACAGCTGGCAGAACAAGCAGCAAAACAAAGCACACAAGGGCTGTCATGTGGAGTACACCACATGGAATTATTGCTTTTAAAAAGCAAAATAACATATAAATTTATTTTTTAAATAAAAAAATGAAATTTCCAGTAATCTTATTAATTGCATAGAATTTATGAGGACATCATAATTCTTCAAAATTCATAAAACGTAACTCTTTTGGTACTGAATTACATGTCTTACAAATATAATTTGTGTTGACCAGATGTGACAGACGGTGTTACACTGTTCTCTTGCTTCGTGTTTCTAGGCCCTCATGAATTTTTAGCTACAAATCCAAAATTGCTGGAAGCTCAAATCTGCCTGTTTATAAACTACAAGCTCACACCGAACGTTACCTCCTCTTTTGCCCTTATAATAGTTACAAAGCTCTCCTTCAAGGTTTCTTTAGTTATGAACCTAGGAAAAAAAACCATAATGACTATCCAGGCTCAATTATACGTAGGGGAAAAAAAAATTAAAATTTATAATGGTAACAACTGGCTCTTTCGCCTCACGCTACAGGAACAGGGTCTGTAACAAGGCAGCCCAGGATGCAATTATAACTAGGAGGGTAGAAAACTGTACTGCTTTTGCAAGGCAACACATGTTCAAGTGAGTAAATAAGAGAGGCAGGCTGCTAGCGAGAGCGCATAAAGCTGTCAATAGCACGGTGGTACTATCTGCAGTTGCATCCCTAAATGAAGACAGGCTCATCGCCCTCGAGGCACAAATAAAACTTTTCAAGCATATTATGAGAAGTAACAGAGAATCTAGCAGGCAATCAGACTGCAAGATATGTTTAAAAATACTTTATTTGTATAATCCCTTTCCCTTGCACTCGTCTACGCTCATCAGGAAGGGCTCGATACGCCCAGTCTTTGCACCACTATTTTAAGTCTACTCAATAAGAAAAAGGAGACGAACACCCTCCCTACAGACAGCCCCCATCCTTTGGTACTGAGTCTGGCACCCCTGCAAACCACACTTAATCCATCACTCGCTTTGACTAGCCCGCTATCACCACTGCTGCTTTAGATGCTCACATAATGCTGAGAACTACCTTTACAGAAAAACAATGTAAAAACCCCAAATAAACCTGTAAGCCTTATTCCAGCTGTCTCCTTGAGTCATTTTACCCTCAAAATGCCTGCTAACGTTTTGACAGCTTGTCTGTACAGCGGCAGATAACATGAGGGCGTCCTGGGGAGACTTGATTTTAGGAGTCAATGGTACAGTAGCATCAAGAGATTATATGCTTTGGTGAAGCAGGGTGAAACATCTGTCCTCCTCTCCCATGACTGACACTTACAGGGAAGCAGGCGAACAGTCAGCAACAGGCTTCTGAGCGAGAAGGGATGAGATGGGACATTGGCCCTGCAAGCACGGTCCCCTCCCCTCCACCCATGCAAGCAGTTATCTTCACTACATGCAGACTTTATAGCAAGGAAGCACCACAAAGTTCATCAAATTCTGGATTTAGCCCTATTTTTCCTCCAATCGGATAGTGCCAGAGATGTAAGCGTTAGAGAAAACCCTACTTGCTGAAAGCCATGGGAGCCTGATTTTATCTGACTTTACAAAGTCCCAACCACTCCACTTAGAAGATGGTTCGAAATGCTTGGGTCTCCTTTGGGGTGGCTTCCTCCACCCGTGAGCACAGGTGCCACAGATTTTCAAGTGCCCACCCTGCGGGGAAGGGAGGCAAAGAAGCCGAACGCACTTTCCACTTCTTCCCTTCGTGATTTCTTTTCAAGCTGGGTTTACAGCAGGCGACAGCAACAGTAACGCTGCAGAGGCTGGAATCCGTCGTTCCTCAGCAAAGAAAGGAAGCTTTGAGTTTTTTTATAAAGAGTTTACCACCCAGTGCATGAAGGTACAATTCAACACTCACTTTGATTTACTTCGTAGCTCTATTCACTGTGTTCAGGTTTAATTACTGGCTTGTATTACCGCAGAAGGGAAACATTAGTTCTGTACCAGCCGCCTGGCAAAGAATTCTCAGAAAACTACCGTATACTACAAAGGGAGGTAATAATCTTTCATTTTCCATGAAAAATACTAGTACAGGATACATCTGAAGTGTGCTTTATGCATTGTCACCAATTTACAGGGAATATTAAATTCTCCTGAGCTTCCCAATTGTCCACCTAGTACCTTGAAGGTGTAATTCTTATCTCGGATATTCTGAATAATCTTTCTAGAGGAGGCTTTCTCCCTCTCTAAATAAGACTAATGCTTTTAAGCACCTAAATTATGCATCTGAACGCAATATGAATTCCTCTCCAAGTATGTGTTTAGATCTCAAGACACAGCATCTGAAACCAGCCCCGGAGAGCAGCAGGGTGGAGGATCACAGCAGAAGGATGCCGGTCTTGATGAAAGACATCTTTCCTTCAGGAAAAAGAGAGAAAAGGACAGCACTGACCATGACAGCTACAACTTTGCTCCCTGTTAGAATTTTTCAGATGAGAACCGATGACATCATTGCTCTAAAGTTCATCCTGTGGTACCCAGGAATGAAACCCAGATGGCAATTCAGGGGCCTAGTCTCTCCTGGTCAGAGCCCAGAGCAGCTCCCTCCTGATGGGAAACTGGCTCCTCTCTGCACCTTGCTGCAACGTTGGAATAAACTGAGAGCATCGTCCATCCATTCATCAGTAAACTGAGCCATCCAAGTCAAAGGACAGAAGATGTTTTTAAAGAAATGTTATGGTTTGAGAAACCCATAACAATTTATTGTCCTTTCAACCATCGTTCTATCACCCAATGACCCCTCCCCACTCGGGAAGGGGAATCGGGAAGAATCAAGGAAACCCGGGGGTTGAAATATAAACAGATTTAATAGACTAAGATTAGATAATTAACATTAATAGCACCAAAAAAACAATATTGATGCTGATACCAATACAGAATATGTAAAGATTATACTCAGCCAATTCTATCAGTAGAAGCTGTGCGCTCCCAGCAGTGGACAGTAAACGTGGGACACTGCAAGCACTACTGCTTCAGGAGGAAGGGAAGGGCTCGGGGGTCTGGCACCAGGGCAAGAAGCTCTTAGGATGGCAGCCATCAAGGGAGAGAGAGAACTTCGCAGCAACCTTTCTAATTTATATTGAATGTGACGTTCATGGTATGAAATAATCCTGTTGGCCAGCTTGGGTCAAGTGCCCAGGTCTAGCTCCTCCTCATTCCCGCACCTGGGAGCTCGAAAACACCGAGACCTTGAAACCCACACACCATAGCTGCCCATAAAGTAAATATTTTCACAAATTCAGACACTAGAGTCTTCTAAAAGTGCTGTCTTCCCAAGTATTAGAAGAGAAATTAGTCCTGTGTTGCTCAAACCAGGACATGAAAGAAAAAGAAAAGTAAAAATGGGCTTAGGTTTTGGGGGGTCCTCTAATTAGCTTGGAGTGGATCCAGCCCATCCAATCCAACCTACTCCAGAGGTTACCACCACTGTCTTTGTTGGCTCTCTTCAGATACGACTTGCTCATTTCACCTTTTTTTCCCCCTTGACACTGTCCAAGTGCCCAGAATTAGGCTCAAGGAATTACATTTACTCTGAAGAGTGTTTTTTCTGCTGTAACACTAAACAGTGCAAATCCACAGCTGTTACTGAGATGCAGCTGGAGACCTGGTTAGGATGGTGACCGACCAACTGAACAGTTTCACCCTAACGTTGAGAATATACGGTGAAAAGTAAGTGAGGCTCACACTGGGGTGAACCTTGGGGAGTGCGTTCTATCCTTAGGGTAACCACAAACAACCACTGATAATACAACGGCACATGGAAAGCACGAGCTGCAAAACAGAATTTATACCTACAATTTACAAAGAGTTACAGATATTAATTGATTCGTGCTAGTCATGACCAGCACAGCACCTTCAAAATATTCCTCTTTTTGACTTATTCCATACAAAGAAATATAATTGGGCTGTGAGTCAAGGGGAAATTATTTTTCCATATTATGAAATGTTTTAAGGTCTCAAAGCTTTTAAGTTTTTATACTTCATATTAGAACAAAATCCAGATATTTCAAAGAACATATTTAAAAGGACAAGATGGGGGAGAGAGAGCAAGAGGATAACTACATGTGTGTGGCTTTTAGCCATCACCCGAGAAGCACAACACACAAGATCCAACCTCTGATCTACATCAGGTCTAAGAATTGAACCGGCATCTCCAGCATCCCAGGAGCCACAGTATTCCCTCTCACATGCTTTTCATTTCGTGTTTTAAGCAGACTTTTTGTTCTCAGCCTTGCTGAATATGTGCTTTCTTTAAAAAAAAAAAATCAACTAAGAAAAATGTTAGTTTTCTATTCAAAATGTTTTATTGCTAACATCCCGACCACCTCTAATGACCTTTTTTTAGCTGATTGACTCCTACGTGAATAGCTTAGTGATTAAAGCTAAATACACAAGATACATTCAACAGACAATATTTTCAATATAGGAAAGATTGAATCCATTTTCTTCCAAAGTCAGGGTGCAATAATTACAAAAGAGAAGATGAGCATGGCATTTTTGTAAATATATTTGCTAATAAAGTTGCTCATTACTTAATGTACCGGTCCCTAGTTTGAATTCTTTAACAAGGTAAGAAAGAAGCCACGTGGAGAAGTACAATTCTGAGTGGAATATTTGATTTACCTTAAAAGCAAATTAAATTCTTCCCAACAAGGAAAACAAAACAACGGAGGACATAGAACCCTGCTTAAACTAAAGAACTTGTTTTTTCAGCAGTTTAATTTTTTTCTTACTATCTTTTCTATCCTAGAAGGAAAAGCCATAGTCCTGAATAATGCACTCCATGGCGAGGCACTGAATCAACGGGAACATTTCATTCTCAATCAGTTCAGTATTCAACTGCATCTGTCTATTTTACATAATGCCCTGGAGCTCCGGCGCATTAGTCTGATTCTTCCCAGCGACCCACGTACCCATCTCCTATGATACAGCTTAATTACTCCTGCCACAGACACCCCTCCTGGCTCAGGAAAAAGGGAATCTCCACTGGACAGGATACGACAAAAGCAGCGAAAATACAAATCCCATCAGGCAGCAGCAATCCAAAGATGAACACAGTAACAAACCAAGTACCCTCCCTTTTGACATCGACCACCACTATACCACCTTCATTTTTTAAGAGGAAAATTTGAAAAATTACTTTGAAGATTTCAGGTTTGCACACGTGTGTGGAGCCTTCAGCAACCTCCATGGTGGAGAAAGGCTCAAGACGAAGGAACTGCATTTCAGACAGCTCTGCATTGCTGCCTACAAGTTCAGGAAATTTATTTTTTGCACAAATGACTGCTGCAAAAATGCTGCATATTTAATGACAATTACCAGTTTGACATCAATATTTCTCCTTGTAGCATTTCAAATTATTCAGTGGAAATAATGAAGCTGTCATCTAAAATACTATATATATCGTAAAATTTTATGTCCCACTTAAATCTCAGAAAAGAATGACAATAAACTTTGATTAAATACTTGCCTGTAACAGAATAAGATGTCAACAGACAGCAGTAAATTCAGAAGAATTCCTATTGACTGTATGCCAGTTTGCTAACGGCAATTGCATTCAGAGAAAGCTGTGTGCTGACAATATCTTGGTCTAGGCATCTCACCAGCTAATGACAATGTTACATTTAAAAGCAATAACAATCAAAGTACAACAATAGGAGAAATTTCTTATAACCATTCTGAATGTGCTCATCTCATCACAACACCATGGGGTTTTTTTTTCCCATGTCACACGACCAGCTTTAGAGATACCTTAAAGCATCCAGGACTTGCCATGCTCAGTCGTCACTGGGATACCAACGTCACACCTCACTGAAATCCCTGGCTCCTGGTTGACTTTTCGTAATGCCAGTCAACAGGTAAGAACATCGGAGAAGAGCAGTGTCAGTTTGTCAGGGGAAGCAGTGGCGTATGGAATAAATTTAATTGCAGTGGTCCATCACTATTATCAGAGCCCCATAGCGAAGAAGAGGAACGCAATAGCGATGAAGACGAATGGAGGTGAAGATCCATCATGAAAAAAGATGAAGCAGTGAAGAAGAACAAGCCATTCACAATGGAAGAGAGGAAATAAACACAAATACAACCTGGATCATTCTCAGAAAAGAAAAAGGAATAGATGAGACAATCATGAGGATTTCAGTCAAAAGACTGCAATGCAACAATGAAAAACAATGCATTAGATTAAGGAAAAAACATTTTTAACCACATAATGCACAATGAAGAAAAAGGGAATAACAACTCAGAAGAATAAGGAAAAGGGAAAGTAAGATAAAAAAGTATGAAAAACAGAGGGAATGAGAACAAACGTGAAAAATAAACAGTATGTCTGGAAACATGTTACAAAATCACCATAAAATCACAAGTCTTGCCCAAATCCTTGTATCACCATCCACAATTCTGTCCCTTACCTATGTGCAAGTGATCATTACAGAGGATATGAGAAAAAGATGATGGAAAAAAAAAAGTGGTATTTGGTTTTCTTTCGAGTAAACCCTCTACTGAAATTTGGAGTTTACCCAAAACTGTTTTCCCCCTTTGTTAATGTAAATGCACATAAGAAAATTGATTTGTGACTCTAAGGAAGCTCCAAGAAAGTGAGCACAGGGGGAGGCACGTCAAAGAGCAGTTGCCAGGCCCGCAGAGAACCTCCCAGTATACCTCTGTGGAGTATTATATAGCAGCTACCAGTCTCGAGGTTAAAAAAAAAAACCAATACAGCTGCATGAGGTTACCTACATAAGAGATTGGCTCCGATGTATTTCCTATCCCACGAAGAAAGACAAGTAGTGATTTAAAGGAATTTGCTACACATTCACCTGCTGGGCTTGGGCATAAAAGCAGAATTGCGGCTGTTTGCACAACCCCTCCTGAATTAAGAGAAATTGCTCACGTGGCAGCTGAAAGTAAACACACGTTCACTGTATTCCCAGAGAAGAGCACAGAAATTGAGGCTGCTGTTCCTAATAATTAACATAGCACAGCAATCTGAAAACATAAAGTATAAGAACTAAACATAATCCATATTAGTGTTCTGGGTTTTTTTTCCTCTCTCTCTTTGCAATTTTTCTTTTTTTCTCCATTATCCCTCCTCATTGTAAATGAGGGAATCTATACAGGTGGGTTGATCAAGACTGATTGCAATTAAGATTTATTGTTAAAATTGGTGCCGCGGTATAATTGAAACAGGTGTCCCTCTATTTTCTTCTCTGTATTGCTTTGTTCCAAATGCTAATCAACACAAAATACTGTAGAAACCAATTACACAAATAAGTCAAATGTATTAAAATATTATAAAATACGTGTATCTTTCCAGAACTTTAAGAAAAACAACAATTATAAGTAGACTTGTTTATTCCGGTAGTGTATAGAGTCCACTTCAACTTATATATCTGTGCAGTGGGGCAGAACAATTTTAGTGGAGGAATTCAAGCATACTAATTTAGAATAAAGAAGGTGGCATTTTATTCCCACTGCATCACAGCCGTAAATTTCTAAATGTCCAATTTTTGCAGACTTAAGGTGCCATCTTCACTCTCAAAACTCGGAATAATATTATAAGGGAGATATTACAAAGGGCAAAGTACAGTAATCGTGCTCTCACACGGTAAGTCACCCCAAAAGGAAAAGTTGTGTATGCGTGCATGAAAAGGTGCAATGATTTTATACCTATCGGTTTGACAATGATGATTTTTGGTCTGACGTACCTTTCTGGCGTGCTCATAGCCATCAAAAGGCTATGACTGACTGTTATCCAAGCAATATTCCCAAAATAAGTTAGTAATTTGCCATATATTTGGAATAACAGACTCTCTCTTCTAGCCCCAGAAATCGCCCCCAGAGTGAGTTCGTATTAACGTAAGACACTGAAAAATTGTAAACAACAGTGCAGCAGATGAGGTTTATCTAAGCTGGCAAAAGTCTTGTTTTCAGATACAGTGAATGCTAATGATAATAAATAATTGCAAATACCATCTGGACTCTTTGAAAAACATCTTTCTCCAAGTCTGCAATTGAATCTCTACAAAAAAGAGGATCAATGCAGAAGAAAATGAAAACAGTAAATTAAAATTAGATTTATGCCAACTACTTAAAACTAAGTGCTCGTTTAGAAGCAGTTAACGCAAAAATGTGCTCTAGTTCAGATGCAGAGTCTGGCCTAATCCCATAAAGCATCTCTGAGAGCTTCCACAGTCTATCAGGAAACGTTCAGAATTTGCAGGACCGAATACCAGGGCTATTTTCATTTTTATTATTACTACTAACAGTAGTAGTTTCTTTTCCAATTTTGTCTCTAATTGATCCGCAAAACTCAGAACAGAGTGATATTAAGATGTCCTATTCAATAGCTTTTAAGAGATTGCAATAAAGAAGAAAATTCACCCAGTAACATAGATGATCATCAGTCAAGGGTCTAAAGGAATGACTGAAATCTGTTCTTGACAAAAGCAATGCAAATTGCAAACCAGGATCTTTGGTTATTGAGTAAAAACCTCTAAGTGCACACGCCAGCTTTGCCAAGTATCAACTCTGCATCTAAACGGCGTAAGACATTTTTCAGATGGGTTAAGTTACTTCTGGCTAATGTACCCTGACCTATGCTTGAACCATTTTTACATAATAAAGTCGTGAATATTAGAAGGTGTGTTTAATTTCCACTGTATTTTGCATAGATCATTTAGTACTTAAAGTGGGGATAAATCAAATCTAGGAAACACAATATTAATAATATTTTCTGTGTGCTTCCACTTTGCCCATGAGGTGGAACTTTAATTCCATCATTAATAACGATGCCTACATTTTCAGTCGGTAGTGCATCATTCCTCTAGTGCCATTTAAAGTGCATTTGGTCTCTAAACTGTTCCACCCTCTGGAACTGGTTCACTGATTATATGGTAACAACAGCCTCATCCTGCTTACAGCCTGGCTACAATGGCATCAACAGAAGAATTTAAAAGCAGGAATCGCTTATGTTGAGCTAAAATATGGAAGGCTTATTTAGAAAAGTTTTCTGCTATTTTCTGTCTCCAGAAAGTTTACATAGATTTAAAATTTGCAGTTATTATTTGGGGGAAGCGGGGGGGAGGAGGAGGAAATCTATTCACAGTCCAGATTGTCTCACAACAATTAAACTGTGACTATATTTTTTACTGGGAAAAAACCACATTGTTTCCAATGAGGGTTTCCAAGAAGAAAACTCTCTTCGTAAGCAGCGCAGGACCTTCGTTTTGGGTATCATAACGAAAAGGTGACAAATAACAGATCTGGTAGAGCATCAGAAAGAAACCTGATGTATATTACTCCTTGGGAGCCTTGGGACACAACCCTGCATGAAGGCTGCTCTCGATGTTGCTGGTCCAGCCAAGGCAGCACGCTCTGCTTCCTTTGTTCTCAGCTGAGGAAACTATTTTGCATGAAACGTTTACTCTTTAGGGTTCAGCTGGAGATGGATACTGCTGCTTGAACGTTTACACACCAAGACGAAGCATCCTCGCAGCGCCGGCCGGCTTTATCATCCTCACTGGGAAATGGGGTGCTGCCAGCAGAGCAGCTTCCACCAGAAGAGGAACACGGCGTCCCCAAGAGGTCTCTGCTCGGTGGGGTACGCTGACCTTCCACCACCGCGTCCTTTCAGAGTTCCAACATACAGATGGGTCTCACCACGGCAGCCGAGTTCGGACTCAGGCACAGCGTGAGCCGGACTGTTGTTACTAAAGAAGACTCTGATCCCTTCGCTTAAAAGCAAAATAAGGTGCATACGCACCTACAGCTTCCATTTCTTTCCAAATTGAGTGGCGAAGCTAAAACCTGAAGAATGCATTAAAAAGGCTAAGAATGGCCATTTGCCCACGCTTGGGTATTGTCCTCGGGGTACGCCCTCTGCTCACAGAAAGACGAGAGAGGAAGATGACAAAGTAAAGGGAGGGTAAGTGCAGAAAACACAGGAGAAGGAATTATCTGTGATATCAAAATTTCATCAAGCTGGGGCTTTCTGAGAGGTGCTGAAGCCGGGACCATGTGCTGAGCTGGCAGTTCAGACAAATGTTGCTTGCCGAGTTCAGAGGCAGCCGCGCCAGCAGCTGCCCTCCCACGCTGACCTACTCCTTATTTGCTCCAAAGCAGGGGAAAAAAAAAAAAATAAAAATGTATGGACGGTAAAGGGCCCACATAGATACCAACCAGTCATTCCCTAATAGGTTTTCCAGTTCCTGTTGGAGAACCACTATTTTAACTTTGCTACTAGATTAAAGGAAAACACAGAATCAGTAAATGAAATAAAATGAATGCCCCCCCCTGCCCCAGCCCCTTTTTTAAACACCCTGAAGTGTCAAGGCTGTCAGGAGGCATTTGAACACGCTTTTCAAATATAAGAACGGAAACAGAAAAACTGGAGAATATCTGGATAAAATTTGGTTTTCTACCACTAAATTTCTTTGCGTGAAAAAAGCAATAACCTCTCCACAACTTAGAAAATATTTCTGTTCTGATTATTCAGCTATTAAAATGGGAAAGTGTCATTTTATGACAATTGCTTTCGGCAGGAGATATTTTACACTTATATTCTCAAGGAATATGCACATAAGGAAGAACAATATTAAAACCTTCAGCGTTAATCTGTATTTTCAAAGCTAAGCACATTTTGACAAACTTTCTAATAGACACTGTTCAAAATTCATAACATATATGAGCATGATTACATTACTCTAATTTATTTTTTCTCCTCTCATGCGCAGCAATAAAATTTTACCTTTGAACTTATATTTATTACAACTTTTTCTCTACGGAGGGCATGCAGGCACAGAAATATAATAAAGCTCGGCTAATTCCATACATTATTGAAATCCTAACACTGCAAATGGTATCTTACTGTCTTCATGCATACTTAAAATTTCAATTCAAAACCCATTTCATTAAAAGGGCTGGTTAAGCAACAGCATATGCTTATTTTAAGTTTGTGGATTAATGTAGCAGAATTATATTTTATATATCTGGGAAAAAAGTAGGTAATACTAGTGGTTTGGTTAGGTGTTGTAAGCAAAAGCTTGATAGATGCTAAATAATTGAGTGCTTCATCCATCAGACTCCTAAGCATTGTAAAACCGTAGAGAAGGGAAGTGCTGGCGAATAACCTTTGCTTATGCACAGGCTGCTGTTAACTGGGTCTAATTCCAGCGGTAAAAATCCCATTGACTTCACCAAAGTGGGAAGCGTAGAGCTATGGAGGAATAGCTTCAAACTAAACAAAGAACAAACAGGTGAGAGAACAGAAAGAACTTAGAGCATGAAGATCAGGGGTCGCCACGTAACACTAACGACACCTGGTCAATGAAAACATCACGACTGACGTACAGGTCAGATTTTGGGCACGTCTTAACTTGGTTGGTACACTGCTAAATGATACGGCAACCCAAGGCAGTAAGGGAGCTGCTCATGCAATCAAATACATGACAAAGTGCCAAAGTTGACTCAAAGTGCAAGCGTCATATTGGCACAACCTCCTTTCTCTTCACAAAGGTCACCTCGCACATTAGCTCCAGCTTCATTGATTAGCAGCTGAGATAACGGCCGCTCACACGCACCTCGGAGTCATTGGGAAAAAAAGACAAGGGGATGACTTTCTGCGTACGATGTCCTCATCACGGTTCTGGTAATTGTTCAATCATAGAAAAGGCACAAATAGGGAAAAAGCAGCAGAACAGACTACTCTGAAAACGTAACAGAAACAACTTAACAACCTTTACATTTGGCACCGAGGCATCAAAAATGACAGCTATTTTTACTGCTGTAATTACATGGCTGGGACTCAAAAGAATTGCCTTTTTCTTCCCTGGAAACATGTCCACGTGATGTCTGATGCCTCCTCAACCCGTAGGAACAGACCTCTCCACCACGGCCAGTTTGCAGAACACCTATAGGACCAAACACCTGAACACACTGCCAGAAATGGTCCAAACAGGGCCCCCAAACCCACCACAGGGTCCATCACCCCCATCCTCCTGAAGGCAGACTATGCCAGCTTGACTTCCACAGGCATTGATGCAATCTCACCAGGGGAGTTTTGAAAACTCAACAGCCAGGACTGCTGTCAGCCCCTGATTTGGGCTTCTCTAATCACAAACCTCTGAGTTGCACCAACATCATGATCCTTCCAGAGCATCTGGAATGTTCCCACCACATCTGTGTCCCTAACGCAGGGTTACAGGCCACCGCTGAGGACTAAGCAAGAGAAAAAAGAAAGGGAATAAATATATTAAGCCAATTAAGCTTTTTGACCACAAAATACCAGTCCAGGCTGGGGAAATGCACGAGGTCTCCAGCACACAGCCATAACCAAGTTGCCACACCGGAGGATTTCCCAGAGTTTAGTAAGAGTCAGTGCATGGTACCAAGTTCTCACAGGCTCAGTTGCTCAAATTTAGGCTACTGAGCTATTCTGTGCCACGGCAAGCCCAGACGGGACAAGGCACACCTCACCTGCGTTCGAGCTCCCAGCAACAAGCAGCAAGGCAGGGAGCAGTTTACCGCAGCAAACTGTGATGTTGTCTCCTACACTAAGGTGAGCTTTCAAGATCAGCTATGCCAGCTGCAGAGCCAGAATTTAACAAGATCCCTCAGAAATCTGGTCTCGGCCACATTCGGTTTAGAGAGGAATACTCGCTTGTTAAAAAGTAAGGGGAAAGGTTTTTCTCTGAAACTAGGTAAACAGAGCAAGAGTTTTACCTGCTCTCAAGCAGTTAGTTGAAATGTATTCCACTACAGACTTTAAAGTCACCTCACCGGCAACATAACCTCCCAACATACTGAAAACCAGCAGGAAGCGTTGAATTAATACATATATGCTAACGAGCACTCCTACAACCATTAATGTTTAATGTAGTTTTTGACTCGCTGACGCTGTAGCCCATGGCTGCTAGGTGGTTTTGAAGCCTTGAGACAGGGGAAGAACTAGAGGGAAACCGCTGTAAAGCAGGGAACCACAGAAAAGCAGTCAGAGGGAAGAGCCTGCGGAGAAAACCCGGAGCAGAACACTATCAGCAAAAGAGGCACGGCAGATAATGTTAACATCTGGACTGGGATGGAGGAGGGAGAGAAGGGAGTTAACGCGAGCACCGGGGAAGTCTGCCTCTATACTCAGTAATCGCGGGGCTACATTTTGGTGATGTGTAGAATACTTCCCAGCAATATCTGATGTTACTGCTTATGTGCTGTGTATACAAAGAGATGCAAACAAAATGAGTTTTCAGAGAGCGTGTAATACTGGCTGACTGCACAGGATAAGTTATTACGTACCAACCGACTGCTGGAAAAAGGAACTTTTACACACCTTTGGGGTCTTACCCATATATCTTAATGTTCTGGACCATGACAAATGATTGGATAACAACTCTTACTCCCCTTGTCATCATCCATCTTCTTAGGAGGCTTATTTCTTCAAATCCTGATGATGAACCTCTGTAGTCACTTATCTGAGCAGCGAAAATTTATTGCCTTTACTAGAAAATGAAATTCTCCTCCAGGAGAACTGCAATGGACACAAAAGGGCATATTTCCACCCTGGAGTATGTGGATGCATTTTCTTTCTCTTTAGTGGGAACTATATACATTTATCCCATGTCAGAATTTGGACCAAAGGGTATCTCTTGTGTTAATAAGAATGGCTAATTTTCAATTAAATAAGCTTACAGATTGTAGAGATGCCCTAATGACAAAAAAAAAAGGATGAAGCCCCATACTAATCCTGATTTCAGTGCACATATTTAACAGGGCTGCCAAAGCAAAGTCTCCAAAATACTTACTAATTACACTGGACTGCCTCCAGCCTCTGTCACTGGCAGGGAACAGGCAAAGTTTGCAAGGAACCAACCCACCGCCTTCAAAGATGATATTATTATTTTGGGAAAGCCTTGAAGGAGTCAAGGGGGCTGTGGAATAAAGTATTGCGGGGCTGATTTGGACAGAAAATACTGCCATAGCCTGTGGACTTCTTGAGCAGCTGTGTAAAGATATTCTGGCACAGCTGGGAGCAGCACCCAAACCAGTAAGATGCAAAAGTGCAGACTAGTACTAACTCCTCAGCACTCATGCTGAAATACGTGCTATCTCCAACAGTTACTGCAACCTGAAGTAGAGACCGGAGTATGAAAAGAAGAAAAGCTGTAGAGCAGAAGTCTATAAATTCAGCTGAAAGAACCCTTACGTGCCTTCTCTTCTTGTGTGTTCAATGGCAAGAGTTGGTGCCCCAAGAGTGGTTGTTCCCAACGCAGGGAGAGCCCAAACTCACACCAAAGGATGGCTGAGGAATCCAAAAGTACATCACCGAAGAAAATCAAGTTTCCACTTTTGTCTGGTCAACTATGAGAACTAGCAAATTTGTGCAAGTCGCATATGACCCCCAGAAGAAGCAGTACTAAGAACAGTCTTTCCAGACTTCGTATCAAGTTGCACAGTTAGCCATTAATTAGATCGGAGTTAAAAACCTCCGTTCCAGCTCCACAGTACAAGAAGGGTGGAAAGAACTGCAGGTGCCCAGAGTGACACCATAAATATTGATCACAGTGCTCCTTCCACTTCATTAGCCACGAAGCAAGCAATGGTCCTCAAGGGAGAGGAGAAGGCAGATCCAATTTGAATCAAACAGCCGTACTAAAATGCAAACCTCGTGGAATATTATTTTAATTATTGCTCTTCAGTCATGCCAATTGCAGCCTATTAAAAAAAATAATAGAGATGTTTCTGGACAGAGAGCCAAAACCTTCAGCTGCCAGGAAGGTGCATCTACACCGCGCGGAGCAGCCCTATGTAACGATACCCAAGCGAGCTCTGCAACCAGCAAAAAGCAGTTTTCCAGCCCAGCACCTCACCCTGGGCTCGTCAGAACCACAGTTCATTAACCAGCCAAAACTTTGTGCTACCGCAGCTATAGGGTTTCCGAGATACAAACTGGTCTCTGGCAACGAAGGGGCCATACAGACTTATTAGCTTATTCAGACCAACCTACATAGTATAGTACATAAATCCTAAACCATTTAACCTTCAAAATATATGTCTGGGAACACTGCCAGTGAATATTTGAAAGGGATTACAGGAAATGTATTAGTTGTCACTGAAAATGAAAATATGGATTTCAATTGAAACTCTGTATAAGGGGGAGTTTTTCCCCCAAAATCCGTTAGTCTAGCAGCCGTGCTGAACCAAGGGAAAATTGTACAGCTAGTTCCGACTACGCAGGGCAAGCTGATATACTTTTAAAGCTACATTTTTATCTACTGAAATAAAACATTTTACTTTTTTATTTTTCTACTTTAATCAGAATAGAACCTCATTAAATGACAGTGTGTGAAAAGAACATATAAACTAGAAAGAAAATATAAAAACTTTCTGAATAAATTAATGTTTATTGCTTTTAGACTTTGATATTCTGGTCTTTACTACTTAAATGCAGTTTAAATGTATTACTTGCCACGGCCTTTACGTTAAACCCAGTAAGTCTGCAATTTGCGATAAAATTCCTTATCTCTCTCTTTCTGAACCTACGCAAAGATCCAAGGTTAATTTGCAGATAATATTACTTCATGAAATAATTATCTTAGTCTATAGTACTTAAAACAGCTAAATTCAAGAAAGATATTTTAAAAAATGAAGCTGGCACGGCTGCAGGATGGAGGCTGCTCCTCCCTGGCACACATCCCCACACTGGCAGCATCTCCCATGGGGTGCAGAGTCTGGGTACCCCAAGCCCGGAGCAGCCGCCTGCATGTCCTGCTTGGTGGGGAGTCAAGATGGGGGACCTACAGGAGAGCTGGGGAAGGACTTTTTACAAGGGCA
>RSEF01000007.1:35170429-35182988 GCA_003993805.1 Himantopus leucocephalus | reverse complement strand
CGACAGCAATTGAGCCTGCAGGCGTAGAAGAGCTGGCACCTGTTTAATTTTATTGATTGTATGTGCAAGTGTGTCGAGCAACTGGGTAATTTTACTGTTCCCTACAAAATAATTCCAAATCTTACAGCTGTAAAGTTGTCTCACCTCCAGTTTGCATTTACATGAATAGTCCATAACGTACACATATTAATCACACCCTCGTCAGGCAAAACTCCTGTTGTGAGTTCTGCCCGGATAATGCTGACAGCACACAAATTTGACCCAAGCAGTGTATAAGTCTGTCTTTTTGAACCTCAATGATTTAAGAAGCCGAGACAAAACAGTTCCTAATCCATCGACCGAGCTGTTTAACTTTTAGCTATACATCATTCTCTCATTCCCTGCGTATCGCTAGAAGCGCGCTCTCCGCCCGCCCCTCTGAGGAAGTCAAAGCCCTCATGGGTTCACTCGGCGTACAGGCACATCTGGGAAAAAGCATCACTGAAGAAAAACTGGCCTTCGTTACTCCATGTATTAAGCTCAGATTAAAGACAGCTGTATTTCCATGTTAAGTTGAAAACAAGTGTTTTAATTTTACGGACGAGACTACTTCTTTTAGTTTCCAAAAGTTTCTGTTTCTAAAATAAAGAATGATAAAAATCTAAGCTTATGGTACTCTTACAGGAGAAACAAAATCCAGATGTACCTTTAGACATGGTGGTGTGTCACTAGACACAACTCATCAATTGAGATTTAAGATCTTATTCTGGTATGTCAGAAAGAACTTATTTAAAATTTACTTTCAATAAATTGAATACAGTAAATCTTTTCTCTGAGAAACTAAACAGACTCTGAAAATTCATTCTGTATCATTAATCCATTGCAAGATGAAAAATCAAGAATTCTCCCCAGGTAAGAACTTGGCTTTGCTGAGATTTCTGTTAGAACTTCTCAGAAAGCTGCTAGCTTCCTGCCCTCAACCAGGAATAAAACCAGACATCATCTCTCCTGGCAGCCCCTTCCTTCTGGCGGATTCAAGCAGAGCCGCTGGGGATGCTCCTGCCTCTCGCGATGCTGTGCAGCGAGCGGAGCGCACGGATGCCTCCGCGGACACCTGTTCTCAGGGGCCACAGGACACGCTGCGATTGAACCGCAAGCGCAGACAGGTAACCGAGCACACCATTATTAATATTCTACCCCCAAAGAGTCTTCAGCTTCTGTAAGTGCAGAGCTTCACTGTCAAGCTCTGGCAGAACATAATATTGGATCTTAAAATAACACTGCTTTGATTACCTTACTTCCCTTTACTCTTCGCTTGAATTCCAACAGGATTTCAGTGTCTGCTCTGTCAATAGAGCCGTGTGAATAATGGATTTCTGTTTGGGCACTGAACCAAAAAAAAGAAAAAAAAAAAAAGGAAAAGGAAGAAAAAACTCTGTAACTCTGTTTTAAGGAGACTGAAGAGAGACTGGGGGAGGATTTAGGACAAAAAACGATTTTAAGATAAGGCAAAATGTTTAATCTAAAAGGAATATTTTGCCTTTATATTAACACCCTCTTAAAAATATTTTGATTTTTTAAGTTTGTTAAAGACTTGACGTAGTTCATTTATAAAAAACCAAACATTTATCACTTAATCTAAAAAAAGCTGGAAGAAAACATTTTGACACTCTGAAATATTGTTCTCTTGTTTTACAAATAAAACTGTCAGATGGAACAGAAATTTGGGAGTAGATGTATTTCAACCCAAACACGTACTTTTTCAGTGAACTTATTAACACTATAAAACAAAAACCCTCTTGTCTTCTCTGCAAGTACCACGTTCTAGATACCGACTGCCTAGAAGCAAAGATATTGCACAGAAAAATAAAACAGAACTGTTGTGCTGAAATGACTCTTACCGGTACTGCCAGAACAGCAGCAGTAGCAGTAGTATAAAGGTTTTCTGCACGAAAGCAAAAACAGCGACAGGCCTAAAAGCTTGGTGAGCACCCTTACTTTCTGGGTTTCTTCTATTCACCACCCCCTGCAAAAAAATAAATATGCCCTGGGGTTTTGGTGTTTGGGTTTTGGGGGGGATTTGGGGGGTTTGGGGTTTGTTTTTTTTTTGGGGGGGGGAGAGGGATTCAAGTTATTACCAGAGAAAAAAAAGGAAAAGGTAAAAGAAAAACATAGGTTTAATCATCTGGCATAACACTGCGGAAATGAGGATGACTGATTTTTTTACTCCACAACAGTTTACGTTCGTGCAGCCCCGAGGCTCAGCGAGCCCGGGCTCAGGCGACGGGTGCTGCACCCGCGGCTCAGGTAACTCACGCAGCCTGAAGCCAGCAGCTTATTCCGCTGAGAATACCTCAAGAAAACCTCTTGCCACCACGAGAGCTATGACAGTGGGATTGCAGCGCGTTATATTTCTAAGCCACCATCTTGGCAGACGCTCTGTGGCAGGGAGTCCCGGCATCTGCCAGATGTTACTCGTTTCTCAGATGTGGCTGGGAAGGGTGCACAGAAACCTCCAAAGCGCCTGGGAGCACCCGGGTGAGGCAGAAGCTGCTGAAGAAGGTGGTTTTGTGACAGGTCCCAGGAACAGTCATTTGGGTGCTACAGAAGAGCGACAGCGCTGTTGTTGTGGGCACCTCTGGCAGCGGGACTCTGCTCCTCTGGGCTCCGCACCTCCATCTCCCGGACAGAGCGTGAATAAGGAACCCATAGATTATTCGGCACTGTCCTCAAAAAGGAAGGCAACCCCACGATTTTAATTCCCACAACACAAAGAAACCCTGACACCCAAGGTGACAGTATAGAAAGGCGAATACTCAGCAGCTTTTGAGCTTTGATTAGATTTGTTAACTAGGAGTAGCGTAAAACTGCCTGAATCCAGCAAAATCGCATTACCTTTGCATTAAACCTTGTTGCCGATCTGATAATTTCTGATTAAAACAATGAAGCCTTTGGGTATAAATTATTTCATGTGTTTTATTATTTAGACACTACGCTGTTCACTATCACAGAGAAATCGTCTTTGTTACTAATCGTTCTTCTGGCGGGAACCAGAACAAGCAGAAGCAAATTAATAAATGATGACATGGGAATTACAACAAAATAGATTGACGACTTGCGGGTATGATTCTGAATAATAACATTTTACAGTCTATTCAAGAGCCTTGCTAATAGGTGAGATTTAGTTTACAGTGTGGTCAGAAATTTTTGTAAAATGCTTGAAAAATGAATTGTTACTTTTTTGAGTCATACTTGGTTTTTCATGAATTTACTGTTGTACTTCCTTTTACCTACATTCTCAGGTTGTACTCCTCACCATAATCACTGCTCTGTTCACAAGCTACATGACTACAACGTGCATTTCTAAAAACCACAGTCTGGTTCAATATTTGTCTTGTTTCAATCTACTTTTCTATTATTAATATAGCCTAAAACAGATATGGAAATCAACTACAAAAAGGGTTCCCAAATTCTGCCATCAGACTGAACCGTTAACATTTATACATTAAATCCGGTTGTATTTCTTAGCATTTAAATCAAAAGACTGGGAAAATACCTATGAAGGCACACCAAATCCTCTTTGGACTGAACTTGTACCTGCTGACCCTGAGCCACGTCCTGCTGTCTAACGTTATCTGCAGTTTTCTGCACGCCACTACGACATTGAATTCCCTTTGTCTCACCACACTCAAAGTGCCTGCGCCTACCACAAAGACATAAGAAGCAGAGCACACAAAAGATGATTTTGGTCATTGTCTTCAGAAAATGAAATGCAACACAGTTTGGCTACTGGCCAACTGCATTTTAAAACGCGAAAGTTTTGACCGTGTTCGTGGTTTTGTATCTACTGAGAAGCAATATTTAAGGAGAGCAAGTGAACTGGGAAGTTTTCAGAGCGTTATTTTCATCTAGTCAATGCGCAGTAATGTTTGTCGGTTCTAATCAAGACTGCCCAAATTCAAATGTCAAATACTTGCAACTATCTGATCAAGAATACATTACAAACAGGAGATTATTCAATTCCTTGTTGGAACAATCTAAAACAACAACTTGAGAAAAATTGCAAATAATTCTTGGGTTGCCTGTGAACACAAAAAAAGAGTTTTCAAATAAATTCTTTATCTGAATTATAGAGCCATGTACCCCATGATACAGTTACATAATCCAATTTTTAGTAGCATCATCCATTTTCCTGTACTATTCTTTTGGTTTCACAGACTTCACCAAAAGTATCCATTGTCCTTCACTAGCTAAATGAAAAACACCACTGAAAAATTTTGTTTGAAAGAAGCTGGCGATATAGGTCTTTTCCCATTCCATGCATTACTTCATTGCATTTCTACACATTATTTAATTTCATTTGATTTATTATACTACTGTCTTCTGATGCCACAGAAGAGGTGCACTCAAGGGATATGGACCAGACATGAAGAGTTTCTCGCAAGCATCATATGCATGTTCAATAACTCGTTAACGGAGATTAGAGACGCTACTAGGTGGGAGCAGACAGACACCTAACAATGACAAAGTAATGAGGTGATTATGGTCCTCTCATTCCTCCTCATCTGTGCTAACTACTGCAAATTACAAATTACAGACTCCAGCTACTCCCTGAAAAAATGCTGTACATAGTATGCGCCCTACGGAGGCCCCTTCATTATGGATCCCCTACGTTAGCCTATTTAAGAAACAAAAAGCCATTTCTGTACCTCTAGACCAAGTGGAAGTAAGAGTGCTACATCACTGAAATTCGTACAAGCCCTTACAAAGAGATACTGCTTTGACATGGAAGTCTTTAGAGAAACCCCGCAAACCAGAGTTGGACCCATGGCTGACTCGGTCCTGAGTTGTTCAAGCTCCAGCTCAGGCCAGCAGCAGTTTGTTACCTGGGTCAGTACCACAAAATCTTCTCACCAGAAATGGAATTAAAAAAAGCCACTACAAGGGGCTCCCAAGGTGGGGTCTGAGTTGGAGAAAGAGGTTAGGTAGACACAGGTCCCTGCTCCCCTCCCAAACAGGTTCCTCCCCACGCCCTACCATGACATGGTCTGGCACCACGAGCATGCAAGAGACGTGGCACAGGAGAAAGACACTGGGGAGAACAGAACTGGGACAGAGAAGAGCTAACGCCTCGTTAACTTCCCCCACTGCCTATCAACATGTATCAGAGACAAAGGCGCACCTCCAAGCTCCACGTTGCTGGAGTGAAGTTTAGGTCAACAGGATCCCACAGGCTCTACTGGCAGCAGCAAAGTCCCCTTTCATGGGAGACAGGACTGAAAACCATGGCCAGTTCCCTCCCGCTGCAGTCAATGCAATTAAAGCTCATTTTTGGCAAGGGAAAAAAAAGTTTCCTCATGAAAAAGGCCTCAGGTCTCTGAGCCATGGAGAGCAGCACGTAACAGCCCAGCCTTGCACAGCAGAGCACGGGCTAGCGAGGGATACGGCATGTTCAGCCAAACTGTGGATGGCGGGAGAGGAGGAGACTCAGCTACTTTTAACTTCTAAAGAGAAGTGAACTATCACGCTGCAACAAGAAGACAGCACCATGCCAAAAAGTCTGGCATTTATATGAAAATGAAGGCGTCTTGCAGGCAGGGATACACAGAACACCCATAAGTACCCTAATCAACATAGTCCAGGCCCAAAAAAGCTGCTGTTAAGATGATGATATATCGGATTTTGTCATTTAACGGGGTCCAAAAAATATATTTTTTTAATCCCCTTAGGCATTCAGTGGAAATACTGAGCAACAATGCCAGGCACGGATGACAGAATGACTGGATAAAAGACTGGATTTTAGGATACGAAGTTGAATTCTACAAAAGATGCTTAAGTAAATGAAAATACCAGCACGTAACACAGCTACCCTAGATGCTTTCAGCAGAGCAGTTACTTGTACAGAATTTTGAACTGAATAATGGTATGCATTAGTATAGGCCTTATGCTATTTTACCTGTAATTGATATGTCTCTCAGTTTCACACGACTCCCTGCTGGCTTCCCACTACCAACAAACCAACTATTCCAGGCAAAACACTTCATGCAACTCTGATTTTACCTTTTTTTTTTTCTTTTTTTTTTAACTTTTTTAACTCCAGCTTTTATCCAAGAAAATAGACCACTTACTGCAATGGGAATTTGGTTAAGAAAACATTACAGAAGGAAAGAAGGTTATAAACAAAGCAACTAATATTACTGGATTGACAAAAGAAGAAACAAATTTACGTTTTTTTTTCAATTTTGACTTTAAGGACTCTGCCAGTCCTATCCTACTGGATCAAATATTCAGAAAAGCTTACAAGTAGCATTAACCAGTGCTTCTCATCTGTCTAGCGATCTGGGTATTTCCTTGTGAAACCTTCTCAATTAGAACCGGACAACGATCACGCCTAGTGACAATGTTTGCCTTGGGGTGGCAGGGCGGGAAGAATGTTCCAACTTTTATTTTCTTGGTAACTAGAACATGCACAGAGTAATTGAAATGAAAAGGGTGGTGTGAGACTTCCAATATCTTGTTGAACAATTAAGTGAAGCAGAGACACTTCAAAGGCATGGTTTCTTAAGGATCATAGTCACAGAGAACAGTTTGATCAGAGATCAATGAGCATCTGCCACGTTATGTGCTTTCCTTCCAAGTCGCGAGTTGGTGCATAAAAATGGATGTTGGCACAGTTTTAACAGTGTGAAGTACGTGGAGCTCCTCAGCAATACAAGACTCCATCTGCACACATCGCTGCAGGACCGGACCCACAGTTATGATCACACAACGGAAGACACCCCTCAGACCAAATTCAGAGACAGCTAAATATGTATGCTTTGCTCTTCAGTATATCCTGGCTATGTCACTTTACAACAGTCGCAGATTTTTTATTTCCCCCATTTTCACAAACTTACAAGAAAACCACATATATTTTCAATGTACTTCAGGAGAACCTGTGCTCTTCAGACAAAGCAGCCATCATTTCATTCTGTCATATTCTAATGCCTCATAAATGACACACTACTTTTAACCACTTGCCAATTAACCCCCCTTGTTATCGACTTGAAATTGTTTCCTGTGATGGGTCTAAGCACCACGTAAAAGAAGAATTCTCCATTTCAGATATAACATCAGGCTGTAAAGTTCCACAATTTTGCCACTTATGAGATGATAGCACAGTCTCACTGTGACTAAGGACTACAAAATCGTGCTCCATGTAATTGAATCTAAAGATCTGACAACACTGACCTTATCAAGAAATGAAACTTTTGGCTGAGGTTCAAACCATGCACGAGAAATAAGCTCTTGCTGGTTGTTTGTAAACGTCATATAAAAATGTACTTATTCATTATTAACAACTTGTAAACTGAACACAACTGCAGGTCTCAAACTGCTGCCAAGTAAAGTATTACGCAGTACAATCTTTCATTTACATCTAATTCTTGTATTAATTTTGGCAGCACAACTGAGCATCCCTTCTCATGATTGTAAGAGGGTTATCGTAATGAGATAAACATTCAGACTGCACGCTAAAAACTGAGGATACAAGAAGTGCTAAGGGCCAGATTAATTTTGTGAATGCCCATAGTGCTCCTGGCCTCAGAGACAGCCCTACGTTAGTACAAGATGTGCAAAAATGAGGATTCTAGGGAGAACCAGGCCACCGGTATCCCACTTTTGTCGTGATAAGGCCAGTGGTGACAACACACGACCTGTACTGGTGAGCTATCTCCTTTAGGATAAAATAGATAAAATAGCTCCAAGCAAAATCCCAGGTAATATCAGCACTAGGCTTTTGTGAGCATCACAGTCAACTCAGAAATCTGAAGTTTCATAAAAACTCAGTAAGGAGCTATTGTAAATAATCGTAATTGCTCTGCAGCAGAATGCCATTTCAGAAGGAGGCACAAAAAACCATGGGGCTCTTAAGACGATACCATTACGCACCTTTCTTGTTCTTGCATACAGCTTTCAGCATGCGTTTTCCAGGTCCACATTTTCCATGGTCAGTCACACATATTCCTTCTGAAACGCTCCACTCGTAACACGTCGGGTCTTCACAAGGAATAGATTCAATTAAATGCGGACAACCTGCCGGGGTGCCTACTGGGTCCACGATCACTTGCCTTTGTCTCATTCTAAAGCCTGGAAAAAGAGAAACTGAATTAGCTGGACAACAGCAAAACATTATTTATACCAATAATCTAGTAGCAAGAGGACTATATAGGGCACCTGGAACTGGGGGATGTAAAGACAATCAAGAGCGCAACACTTAGAAACTGAATTGATTGGGACGGCACTTCGGACGGTATGTGCCCACAGCCCAGGCATGCAAAACCTAATAGTGCGTGAAGAATTCCAACAACCCACATTTTTCACATTTCTTTTTCCTTTTCATCAACATCAGATAGAAATACACACGTCCAAATAGAGGAATTCGCTACTGATGCATATATTAATGTAATAACAACATTAAGATAAAAAGAGAGAAACAGTCAAGGAGTTGAAGACATAAAGGACATCTATATTCTGCCTGGGAACCCAGTAATGAAAAGACTTGTTTTGAGATACAGCAGAGCAGTTTACTGAGAAATTAGTATTCTGCTTTATGAAGGTGTAAGGATTTCTGATACATAATGCATATCAGACCTCTCCGAAATGACATCCTATTAAACTGGAAGATTCAAATGTAAAGTGGAAGAAAAAGGTTACAGAAATAATGAAAGAATTGATTACATAATCTACCTCCTTCTGAATAAAACCAAAAGTCATGTTGCTATATAAAATGCAGAACTAATATGCAAGTATCTTTCAGCATGTTTTGTTATGTAAATGACACAGAATGCTAAGAAAGGCAGAAAAAAAAATCCACAGTGGTCTTTCCTACAACAGCCTCAGAGAAGAGGCAAATACACAGCATTAGTGAAGGCCACATGGAAATGCCTTGGCCATGAAACAGAAAAGAAAATGGAAAATAAAACATTTCAGAGAATATAATAGCCCAAACTTCCACCGTTCTCAGACCAGCAAAAAGAAACCATTCAAAACAACTTAAAAATGAAATGGTTTTGCAAGTCTTTATATTTAAACATATACTTTTTATTATTTCTTTTTTAATTTGAAAAATTCTGACCGGCTCCAATCACTTCAAAAACTTATGCTGTTTTCAGAAAAGTGTAATTTCCAAACAATAATATTCATTCCCTGACGTGAACTCCAACAGCCGTCTTTTCAACTCAAAGCCTTAAGAAATGCTCTGCAATGAATCTCAAAGCGCTGCAGCAGCAAACACGTACACTAGTCAGTTAAGATCCAGGGGGGTGAAATTCTATTTGCGTACTCTTCTTCCAGGAATTTAAACCAAACCCAGAACAACGAAAGCAATCTTTCGGGTCAGCCTAACTCCCAGATGTGGGGTACACCTCAGCCCTGACTCTATCCAAGCTCGCCCGAGCATTGCCCGGGAATCCAGGCATACAGCTGGACTTCCAGGGGGGATCAGAGGGGGACAGCCTGGCACTACGGAGGTCTGCAGCTGCTATCCCAGGAAATCCTCCTTTTCTACAAGTTCAGTGCAGCATAAAAGGATCTGAATCAGGCTGAAGATCTTATCTTTTTATATTTTTTTTTCCTTCTCCCAAGAATAACTGCAAAAAGCTTTCAAAGGTCATATTCCACTCCTGTACACACATCTAAGAGCTTCACCCGATGATAGATTAATTTAAAAAAAAAAAATATATTAAGCTCCCAACGTAGAATTCGACACCACTGCTTCTGCCATCTTATCATAATATTCCATTACCCGCTTTAGATCCCCCAATGCTGCAAAAGCGATGCGTAAGAGCAGCCATTACCTCTTCTTCCGTGGTGGTCCTGGCAGTTCTCGTGAAGGCAGGGGCCCCACGCCGACCAGGCGGACACCACGCACTCGGACGGGCACGGCACGTTACACAGCTGGGAGGCGGAGGGAGCAGGACCCAGGCAAAGCTTCCCATCAGCTGGTCTAGTAACTAAGAGAAAAAAAAAAAAAAAGAAAGAAAAAAAGAAAAGCAGGGCTGTGACTTTGCCCTGAGCAAGGCACAGAGCTCTGCAGTTTACTGCTGGCCTTAGTTTTCCAGAACGCACCAAAATCCAGTGCTTTTTTAGGGTCTTATCTCCCAGAGCACAAAGTTAATCCTCTGTTCAGCAAGGCACGTAAAATTTTATCTAAATTGTCCATATTCGGCAGGCCAATTAAGACTATGGTAAGCAGGTGCTTTAATAATAAAGTCAATGCTGATTTTCTACAACGCTGGAGCAACAACCTAGAATCTAATCCCCCACATTTATGGCCAAGGAGACCTCCTTACGCCTTACCTTCAGTAAGGAGACCTCCTTACTGAAGAGAAAGATGCCGAAGAAGAGAATCCAATAAGCTCACGCTGCAATTAGGAGCCAGGCAAAGGCAGGTGACAAAAGCCTGAGCACGGGGGAACATCCCCACACCCATCCCCTTCAGGGGCACTGCCACCTCTAGGTCCCAGGATCCACACCTTTGGATTTTCTTCATCTACTCTAAATAAAACCGAGCAGAGCTCTTGGTTTCCTCTACACAGACATATACAGAAAGCATCTTTCCTGCCTGGGAGGTGAGACGTTTTCTTGAGTTGCCTGCACCCAAGGCAGGCATGGATCTCCAAACCTCTTCATCTATGAGATGAGCCGACCCCAAACTCTGCCAAAGTACCAGTTTAGTTGATACTCACAATAAATTTGGAAAGCTGATTCCCTTTGTATTTTCATTTATCATAGGAGATTTCTAGTTTCAATTAACTTCTCTCGCCTTTTTATTTGGGGCAGAGGGAGTAAGGATAAGAAGGGGAAAGACTCTTAAATCTATCTTCTGAGTCATTATATGATACTGCATTTTAATTACATTATGGGCTGAATTTGGCTGTCTCTTTAGATAAATCAATATCAAAGCAGTCTTTCAAAAGGCAAAGGCTTGTTTGAGTTTACTCTGCCACGGTATTACCAAGACTTCATTAATTTTTATAGCTACTGAGTTTGCTTTATCCTCATTTTTATTTTTAATGTCTATTTTCCTTTGCTTCCATGCATGGAATTGACTTGAAAAGAATTTGTAAAAATATGCCCAATATATGAGTAATCTTTTATTTTGCTGATATTTTACCATTTTCTTTAAAATGAATCATTTGAAGAAAAGCACAACTTTTTTTTTTAAAAACACAAGACTTCATTGCTCAAAATCCCCGTAAATTTTCATTTGCGTGTCCTGAAGCTGAGACTTAAGACCAATATCAGTGCTTATGACTCCAGCTCATCAGAGTAAGAGGATTCAACAACAGCTGTGATTTAATTCTGACCTGCAAGATAATATGTTAGTGAAAAAGACCGTTTTCTGAATGATTTCTGAGACACTGTAAGGTCTTTGACATGTTCATTTAGAGATTACAACAAGGTTCGCATAAATCCAATTCACCTGAATGCTAACGTAAACAGACCTTTTCTAGAGACCTTGCAAGGGAAGTGACAGACAGAATGAGATAAATATTAGAGTTTTAAGGATAAGAGTGTTTATTTTACCAAGAAGCCTCATGCATGGCTTAACCTGCCTTTCAGCATCAAGCTCTGCAAAACTGTATCATTTTTTGAGAGTTTGCTTGAAGAAATGAAAGGAAATAAAATTGAGTGCAGATGTTCAGCCCAAGGAATAAAGTCCAGTCCTACTCTGCTCTAACTCAAGGCGTCGTCGTTAGCAATGGCTCTGTCCTCCTCACCAATTTTCAGATTGTTTCTATATTGCTTAAATGTGGAAGCCACTAGATAAAGCAGGTTGGTCCTCCTGCCTTGAAAACGAACCAGCTACAACCAGTGGTGCCGAGGGTATTTTAAATTTATTTTGGATAAAAGAAAAACAAGAAAAATTGATCACAAAAAGTTAAAGAGGCGGGTTTTTGTTTGAGCCTACCAGCCATCCCAGATTCATGGAAGACTCCTACCTATCCTGGAGGAAATCCCTGCCTTCCTCTCCCTGCCAACCACCTTCCTGCTCCTCTTCCTCCCTTGGGCTGATGCCCTATTTAATTCTAGCACTGGGAGCTCTTTTCCCAGGACCAATATCCTACTAGTCACTGGAATAAGACTGCTTGTGTACTCACTTCCTTAAGTAAATCTATATATTCTGTAAAATGTAAATCAGAAAATACACAGACTATTCTAATCAAATATCCAAATATATTCTAGGTCTGTGCCAGCTTATACTCACTCTACACTGGCTCCAATCCTCCAGTGAAAGTCTTCAGGAGTAAGACAAGAACAAAAAGACACAAGCTGCATTAATAAATGCCCATGCAATAGCATCCTTTTCCAAAACCAGGAGGGTATAAAGAGCCACAATTTCCAGCACAACAGCCAGAGTGACCGGATGGACCAGCGGGGTCCTCTATAAAAGAGTTTCATCCCTTCTTCAGCCATTTGATTGACAACTCTGATTTCCATCAGTTTTGTTGAAAAGCTTGATGTGATTTTCTATTTTTCTATTGCCATTCTTTCATACTCTAATAAATACTTCTTTTTTTTCTTTTTTTTTTTTTTT
>RSEF01000007.1:35154281-35170329 GCA_003993805.1 Himantopus leucocephalus | reverse complement strand
AACTCAGCAGACCGGAGGTGACAAGTCATTAAGAGTGTCCAGGAAAAACAGTGGAGGCAACAGGGATGCCACTGAAGGCAATGATGGCAAGGAAAAAGGGATCCTCTGGGATGTTTGAGCCTCGTTGGATGTTATCCGGAAAAGGCCACCAGATGCTGGAAATCACTGGGACAGGCCACCAGAGAGGGTGAGAGAAGCCACAAGGAAAACAGAGAAGAAAACCCAAAGGCGGGGATATATTTCATGAAAGCCTCGCAAAAGCGTGAACTTTGCCCATCACAAAGTTCAGCATTCCTTCAACAGGAAGGAGCACAAAGGAGCGGAAATCTGTTCTGTGAATGCCACATCACTGCAGGATTCCTGGTACCACGAGAAAAGCACCACTGTGGATGTCTCTATGATACTGGGACATGGTACAGGTGGCCCAGAGCTAAGCTAGTGACACGCTAAGCTAGTCCACTCATGGCACGGCCGCGCCAGCTTGGATCTTGAAAGCAGCAGGGCTGCTCCACGCACAGCTGGCGCAAGTTCACAAGCTCGATTTAGCTCAAATGCCTCCTGTTCCAGGACCGGACCAGTCATCACGGGCTTTGTTATCTCTCCCCAGTGTCCCAGTTTGTGGAACAGCCTCGGACGTACAAATCCTTTTATTTTGTCATCTGACTCAACGTTGTTGTTTGAACACAATGCAGCTCCCCGTCCTCACATCAAGAACGGGACAAAATTACTCAGAACATACCATCACTGTTTTGATTAAAACTAATCCAGTTCCAGTGGCAGGAAATAATGACAAAAATACAAATGCAATTAAAATCTTAGCTTTCAAAGATAAAACCCTGAACCAAAACACAGTGTCTCATGTGAACTGACTGGGCAGCATATTATTTGCTGCATATCAAAGGCAGTTGTATAAATAAAAGTATTTATAAAGAGACAAATACTTCATGGTCATATCAAATAGCTTGTTGACAAAAAAAAAGGCATATTCTTTATAAGGCACCTTTTAAGAAGACACATTTCATTCACTGTCAAGGTCTTTTATACATTATTCTCTTCATTTTACTTTAATTAGTTTCTAGACATGAAAGAACTGAAAATATTACACCTCTAAAAGACATTAGGGAAAATCTTATTTTCCCTAATGGATTCAAACTAAAATTTTTGAAATACACATTTAAACACTACTGTCAAGCACCGCAACGATCTGAATAAAATCCTTTCCTCTCTTGCTTCTAAAGGGTCTCCCCCGAAGAAGCCAGCTGTTACATATTTATTTTTCCATTATGTGAGTTGTATCTCGTAAATTCTGCTCAGCTTTTGGTGAGCTTACAGATCAATAACTCGGCATCCCAGCAATATAAATCTGATGCAGACTTGCCTGAATATATTTTACACTTCAGAGGTGTATTTCTCATCTTTTCAGGCCAGTTCGGTCAGCCCAATGATAAATAACAAGTTTGGGATGAGGGGGATCCTTAGTAGGGGTTTCTTCCACCTGAGAACACGGTTTCTGTGATTCAGGTCAACCAAGCACAGGCTGGATGCTCCTGTTGCTGTACCACGATCCAGTCGAACAAAGCTTTTTTCCATACCACTGCTGACCATCAGTTCCCTGCCCCCTGTGGTCCTAGTCAAGTTTCCTCATTACTAATATATTCTAACCTATTTCTTTTCAATTTCATAAACCAGACAAGGACAACAGGATTTAAACATCAAAGTCCCTAAATTCTAATTTCCATAGAGTAAATCAATCTTCTCATTCCTGCAGCTTCACCAGCATAAATTTGAAAAAAAAAACAAACCAGCATGCATTTAATATAGGACTCGTACTCCACACGGTGTTCATATTCATTCCAACGGTGCACATCCCGCGCCAACACCGATGGGCAGCTTATCTCCATCAACACAGTCTTTTCCCAATAAATATGCAGGATGGTAACAGCCATAAATGACAACCACCTGCACAACCAACTTACTGTTTCTAAAGAGTCGGACCTGGTGGCTCACAAGACAGGTAGCACCCAAAGCGCTGGGGGCACATTCACATAGGACTCTTCGTTGGTATTTCTCCCTTCCTGAAAGTACTTCCATAGTTTATTGACCAGATGCCACATGTACCAATTTGAAACACTAATCCCCCAGAAGACATGCATTGGAAGATCATGATTCAGCACAGAACAAAGAACTTGCAGGGGGGAAAAAAAACATCCACTGTCATTAGGAAACAGAGCATAGAGAGCAAAGAAGGCAAAACCGCATATTTTAGAGCTAAAAACGACAAATGGGCAGAAAGAAAGGGATGAGAATAAATATAGAATAATACAAGATGTGAGTGAAAGGAGTCCTCAAATTCATCTCTGTGCAACTCCAAAGAGGCACTAATATCTGGAAAATAAAATACAGTGCCAAAACACCTCCCATATGGGAATTAAGAATAGTCTTAAAAGTTTACTCATCAGATAGGAAAGGATTAGACATTTCTGTCTATCAGAAGTAGGGAGAAAGCGCAATATTTTGTGGAAAACAAGAAAGGATAAAGGCCATAAAATTATCATTTTGAGACTTGTGTAAGTAGGACTTAGATGAAAGTGCAGGGGAACGCTTTCACTTTCAGACCATTTGGGGGTTCTGTCGATAGAGTGCNACTTTCACTTTCAGACCATTTGGGGATTCTGTCCGTAGAGTGCCTTGTAAGAAAAAAATACATAAGGGAATACACACAGGGATGGATCACAAAGTAACCGTTAGACCTGAAGAGGTACTTGAGTATTTACTAAGTCCTGAATTGTAAACAGACTAAAGGAGTTTTCGCTGCTACAGCCGATGACATGCAAGTTTATTAAAAAAAAATCTGATGTAAGATGAACCAGGTGGAATTGCATCCTAAAAATAAAGCAAAAATGGGTATAGGCTGGTGAACTACAGTGGAATCAGTAAGTCAAGAAACTACGTCTACTAACAGGTGAGGGCTGAATATCTCTCAAAGGAAAGAGGGGTATAAAAGTAATTAAGACTTCTGTAAGAAATAGTTTTGCAGGGTAACACTAAAAGGTGTCTAAGAATAACGAAGGTGCAACTACTTCACATACCTGCTATTGAAATCCGAGATCAAATAAAAATAAATATATGGAGACAAATATGATGGAGACACTCATTAAGCAAAAAAATTGTAAACAAAACTTTAGAGCCTTGTACAGGTATGAGAATTTAACGTGGATTTTCCGGTGGAAAATAACAAAGATTAAGAAGATGCGAAACTGCAATGATTTGCTGGTGAGATGGTAATAAGAGATACATTTTATTAGCCAAGTTTACTATACTGGGTAAACAATAAAGAAGATTCAAGTAAGAACAGCATTTCACAAAGGTCTTTTCAGTCCTATAATTAAAACTTAAGCAGACAGGCTCCAAAAAACATTATAAGAAAATTCTGAAAGCGAGAGGTAAATTGGATCTCATTCAAACAAGTAAAAAAGAAAAAACGTCAAGATATATAAGGCACAAATTTTATGAAAGAATGACAGGGCAGGCAGATCCCTCGTTAGAAAGCTACAAAAAACATGGAGAGAACAGCAATCCCAATCACTAGGGAGAGTAGGTAACTAGTTCAGATAAGAAAGGAGATGCTTCTGGAGAATTTTATAAAGGATGCCAGCCTCCAGACTACTGATTAAGAGTTATAGCCTCTAGATAAATCCAAAAAGCATAATTTAATAAGAAAACAAAAGGATGCTCCCTGGCATTCAGGAGAGAAGTTAAAAAATTCCTGAGGAAGAAGATTAAATGTCGGAACCTCAGATGTTTACTAACTGTTCGAACATAAACACAGACGCCATTCCCAGACTCTAAGAGGAATTTTATTTCCCATATTATTGGACTTACTCATTGTGATTCAGAGCAGAGTTGTACGGCCAAACAAGGATAGAGATTTCACAAACTGATCGTTGCATAATATTCTTCCATATTTTTACCAAATGTCTTTTTTGTTGGTACGCTGGGGATTGTTAGTTAATGATGTTCACCCAGATTAATTAAAATCTGTTGTGGGAAGACACCTTTCAGATAACATTCTATAAAATCAACAGTCACAAAATCTTATCTCAATCCAGAAAAGCCCACTTACAAAAGAGAAGAAAATATACATCTCCCATGTTACAAGTGTCTGGCTTTGAAAATAAGTTGAGGATATCCATTTCTGCTTTATTTAAAAGAGCTTCCATAGAAGTGAACAGATTTACATTAAGAAAGCGGTACAAAGAGGTGTAACCACTACCGTGTCTGCAGTTTGTTCCAGACACGGGACGTCCAGGCTCAGGGATCAGGGAGTATCCAGAGATGAAGGGCAGAAAGGGTAGATCGGAGCTGTACCATAGGTACCTCACTTGCTTATTCTATGCTACTTTTTGTGCAGAATCTGTCTCCTCCTTGAAAGCAACATCATTTCAAACATGTAGATTTGCTGCTTCCATCTCTGGATATCAAAAGAATAATGATAAACTTGAAGTATTAGCTGACCACCTCTGTGAAAATTAAGCATTATAAATTTAAATGTGTTAAAATTCAATGAGACACTTAAAGAAAAAAACCACAAGGATCTGTTTAAAGCTAATTATGTTAAAGTTCAGCATAAATTAACAAAAGCCTAACAACTGAATTGAGATGTAGATTCCTTGGACAGAATAGCTAACATCAAAACTAGTGCAGCCTCTTAGCTTAGGTACCTGTGCATTGCCTTACCTACAGAAATACACAGAAATACAGGTATCTGAATGACACAACACTTTACACATTTATCAAGTGTTCCTTGCCAGCTTCATCAAGATGCAAGAGTCTCAGAATGCAAGAAAGACTGGAAGACCTTCTTCCTCCAAATACTCATCACCCATGTTAAAAGTATGGACCTCCTCCTTAAGGCCTAAAAATATATGTAACTTCACCTGGATCAAGACAGAGGTTTCTTAGTTAGGTCACCTCTTGGGGAGAAAGATATGAAATCTTATCAATGCATTTCTGAAAGTAATACCCAAGTGAAAGTTTTCCATTTCCAGTATCTTCAAGTTGGAATTTTATAATCAAAATATAGAAAGATTTCAGCAGACTTAACCTTCTGAATAACTGATATATAGAGACTCAAGAAAACAGGGGCTCCCTTTCTAAATATAAACATTTTAATAAAAGAAGAAATAGATGGGACGACTAAGCAAATGAAAAATGGGAAAGATATCCTTGGGGGATAAAAGAGCTTTGAGCAATATCTATAAATACATCACAGATGGTACCTGTCTCTAACTAGGATTCAACATTTTTTATCCAAGAATGCTCCTGGAGAGACCACGGGACAAAATCTTCTTTCACATATGTCATTGGGCCTAGGTCCAAACTCTCATTGGAAGTAACCAGAAGAATAACAACTGTGATGGATGGTAATATCCTATTAGACTCGCTTGTTTGATTCCTGAATGATCCCTTTAAGGACACTCAAGAGGTGAAGTAAGAAAAATTACTGTACTTTTGATGGTAGCAATTAAATGCTATATTTGCTTATACATAGAAGGATCCTCATCTTCTCCCCATCACTGAAAAAATGGTACAATAAAATATGAGATGCCCCAGTGATGAATAAAAGTATTCTATCAGTTCAGATTGCCAGAAGAGAGGCCAGAAAATATGTCATTCCTTATTTACTCAACGAACAAAAATTGATCAGTTAGTAAATGAGACACACTGAATATTACCAGATAGGGAGGGATTATAGGGAAGGCTTTCCCTCTTTCTATTTGCATGCCATGTTGACAGTAGATGGGGTTCTCACTTTTGAAGGAGTACTGTAAATCTGCACTACTGCCTTGGAACAGCAGTAATACTTTATACCTTGTACGTTGCTGTGCATGCTTGGTTTCTTTAGTTGCCTATATGAAAATTTTTTGGTTTTAAAAACCAAAGGGCTAGAACTGTAAAAACAAGGAAGAGGTATCCCAGTGTTTTCTTTTTGATGAGGGAAGAGCTTGCAATTGCTAAGTTGAACTGAACTTTTAACAAGGGGAAAACTCGCAGGTGATCACACACTGGATATATAGCACCAATGCTGTTACGAATTATGTTGGTCTAAGGGTTCCAGATGCACTCCTCTAATCTTCTTGAGTAACTCACAATACTGAAAAAGAATAAAGCAGTGTAAACGAGGTCAGTTAAAGCTTGCTGCTCACCAATTTGCCGTACAGTGGCTGCAGGGACCACAGAAGCGGTCAGAAGGATGAAGACAGTCAAGAAATGTTATACACCTCTCATCAACAGCACTTTTCTTACTTTGAAAGTCACGTGCATCACATGCTTGTGCAGAACAACAGAGGGGAGTTTGTGTTGGGAGAGGAAGGTAGTGCCAGATGTTTGGAACAGGTGAAGCAGCAACTATGCGTGGACTGAGCAGAGATTAAAACACGCCTGGTTCTTTATAACCTCAGAGTCTGTGCGGGATGCTAGGATACACTGGTGTCCAGGAAACATTTGCTTTGCCTTTGTAAGTAAATAAATCTGAGATATGATATTGTGTTCTTATTATCTTACATCTCTGCTCAAAAACATATTCTGCAAGAGCACTACATAGAGTAAATAAAAGAGCCTAAGATGAATTATTCATCATGATTCTGTATCTACTCATTATTCTTCTAAAAGAAAAATAACTCACTTCCAGAGTCCAAAAAACGTCTGTCTGCTCAGAAGTTGTGACAATATTATTTTGCTTTCCCCTTCAAATCACAAGAAAGATTGTGTATCAATCTGAAGCAGAGGCTAAAGCCATACCCAGAATGGAGTGTGACATCTTTTTTTATACTCTAAACCAGGACTACAACCACAGATAAATGGAATCAGCTACCAAGGGGATGGGCTACCTGATACATGAGAGAGGAAGAAAACTCAACTCCAAGCAAAATTTAGCTCTTTCATCCTTTGAAACCCTCCCATACAAGTACACCTACAGAGCTGGCATCAGTTCACTCCATAAGACTGTGGCTCCTGGCAGTTCCTCAGGACCCTGAGGGCCATGCCCTCCTGCTCCTTGTGATGCTGAGTAACACCTCCCTATGTAAGCATGGCTTCAATGAGGCCATCAGCTAGCCAAAGCCTACTAATGACTGCACGTTATCTTTTTTTTCCTCCCCCGTTTCTCTTACTCAGATCTCCTTGGGCCAGACAGTTCAGAATGACCCTACGCACGTACCTTCCTTCAGTCGATGCATCCTGATTTCCACGGTGATTTGGACGCAGTAGACCTCCCGGGTTTGTATGCCACCTCCACAAAGGCCTACGTGCTTGTGATGGTGAGGGTCCTGCTGGTCGAGGAGGAGAGACACTTGGCAAGCTTTCCATGCAGAAGTCCTCCAGGCAAACCTTTGGAAATAAAAGAGACCAGGTAAAACAAGTTTTTGAAAAGACTATGTGTGAGGAAGCGGTACTCTATTAGATGACAAAATACAATCAGTTTACTCTTTATAGCAGCACTTCCCAGTTCAAAACAGGGAATGTTTCGAAACATTTTGAATGTTAAATTTACAAAGGTTAAGTACTTGTTATTTGCCTGGAGTACTTGTGTAAAATTTTTCACATAGCACTAATCTCCAAAGCGTTCTGAAACACTAAATCATCCTGACAAACCCTTTGAGCAGGGTGCAAAGAAGGAATGAAGATTAAGAGGTTCGATTAAGTGCAAAAACTAGTTTTCAAACATGCAGCTGAAACCACTAAACCACCTCTCTCCGCCAAGAGCTGAATGCATCACTCTGAAATGCACTTAATAGCCAAAACCCTACATACGTCAACAGAGCTCCAATCACGAGGTGGCTTTTCTACAGGTGACAGCTTTATAAACGCCTGGGGCACTACCAATTTCTTCAAGGGATTGGCTAAAGTAACTCACGTTCTCTCATTTTAGTTTCCAGAAGTTGTGATACACAGCAAGCTCTAGCTAAAAACATCTTCATTCTATATTCAGTTCACACATAAAGAGCATTAATGGTTTTCAAGGAAGGATAATGTTCTTGGGCACAGCTATGTGAATGCTGTACAATCGTCATTGGTATGTACCAGCTTAAATGCCAGGAAGAACTTTTCAAAACTATAGGGAAAACAGTATTGTGTATCAGCGGAAAGCAAAAATTCTTTCCCCATCATGTCTGAAAATGCAGTGCGTATTTCTAACACAACCGTTTTCACAGGCATGATTCACTTTGATTCACAGGTCACAGTATCAGTGAAGTAAATAAGAGCCTGAAGTCTTTCTTCAGCTTCCCAAACACAAATCTTAGGCAATATTGTTTTTATAACCAATCTGTTCACACTTCTGCTGCTTTGTTCCTTTGCTCCTCTAAATTTCATAGTTTACTTTTTCCATACAATCTTTGTTGGTTTTGTGTAATGTGAACTATGTAAAATAATTTCCTTCTTTTATCCTCAAGATAAATGCTCTCTCCTCTTACAGCAGACCCACGGTTGTTAGAACGCTGTATGTTTGTTAGCCTGCTGACTGATCACCGTAAGCTGAAGCGCAATGGGGCGCCTCTGCAGAAAAAGCCTTCCGCGTTGTAATTCTGTGTATTCTCCACCGCAAGTATCTGTTCCCTGACCACAGCTATGGCAAGGAAACATGTATCTCAAAATTATACAAAAAATAAATTCATTAGTTTACCTGAGCACACATCCATGTTCTCTTAACTTCTTATGTGGTAAATATGGCCATAAGAATGATTTCCAGCCACTTATGAGTTTTGTAACATACTCATGGAAAACATTTGTGAATACTGCCAATTACTTTTAATTTACAGGTGTTTTTCAGACGAGCTGTCATGCTCTCTTAAATAATATACAGTAGCATGTGCAAATCTGGATACACTCACAGGGTTTGTTACCAACAGAGAAAACACTGAAGAATACACTTTTCACATGACAAGCATGAAATACCTGAATTCCCACAATATATAAAGCACAGCCATGAATTTTTTCTTCTATTAGTTCCTTCTGGGAATTCCTAATCGCCTTTCTTGAGCCTGCAGTGTTAAATGCAACCTTTCCCTTATAATAAAGGCAATAAAAAGTGCTCTTCATCAAACACCGGGTGAAGAGGATTCCTCCTCCACACCACTTCAGGACATCGTGCTCTTCAGGTCTACACTTTCAAAACTAGAAGCTTAAATATAGAACACACGCATCTTTCCACAGCCATGGAAATAGTTGGTTTAGGGAAGTATTTCTTAAAACAATAATTGGCTAAAGAAAAACTGATTATCAATATCTGGCTTAGGCAGTCAGCTGTGAACGCTGGATCCTAAAGACTCATCATTTCCAGAGGTGTGAGCACCTGCTTCTCCTATGGAGCGTGAACTGTGGGAGTTAACACCTATGAAAATTAGGCCATCAGTGATTAAAATTATGCAAAATAACTAAATCTGAGCTCAGAGATAATTAAACTTCATCAGCCCCGGAATCTAAAAAAAATCCCTTTAGATATTTTCACAGAGTAACTGGCTACTGTGCCACACTGCAGAGCAGTCTTTAATGAGCAGCTATCGGGTGCCCCCGCCAGCGCCTGCTCTTCGGTGAGCAGCTTCAAGCCTCAGCCCCATCAGCCCATCTTGCTTCTTCCCAGCTGGACATGCCCTCAGCTGTCCGGAGTTTTCCAGTAACAAATCCTGACCCCACGCATTTGTTGTCTAAAAGGTACACGTTTCCACGGCCATTAACAAGCCCATGACACCAGAAACGTATCCAAGGGATTGCTATCCCACTGAGTGGGAAACCTAACGCAAGACCTTTCCAGATGGAAGCAGTGACCTCGGACAGCTTTGTGGCAGACTCTTTGCAGGGTTTTAAGCAGCATGGCCGATACTTGGTAGTAGTTTGCCCACCTATGGACTACACTAAAGATAAGGAGAATTAACGTTAACATAATGTCTATTTAAATTTAACCGGAAGCTTTTTGATAGCCATTAGGAGACTACTGGCTGGAAAATACCTGGAGGGGGAGGTTGCAACTTTGGCAACCTCAACCCAGTACTTGCAAATTATTATCAATATCCACAGCTGGTTTACCACATGACTGTAATTTCTCCCATCAAACGAAGATGACCAAAGCCACCAATGCCGCTTTGGACATTCTGTTGTTAGAGCAGACGGCACCAGAGGTGTGCTGTACCAGAGTTAAGCTGAGGGCCATACCACCCAGCCATTCCGTCCACCTTCCCTAGAGGGTGAAGAGTGCAATAACTCAGGAAGTGGAAGGGCCGTTATACATTTGGATCATCAGTTGGTCAGCTCCAGTGTACTTTTGTGATGCTTACACCAAAACCTGTTGGTGACGACAATTTCAAATGTCAACAGATTTAACATCTCATTTTAACTCCTACCAATATCTCATTAAATTGTTGCAAACTCAGTAGAGTTGCAGTCCCAGCTGTGACCGACCCACGTTGATCTGCAGAACTCTTACTATAGCTAAAAAAATCTCAGCCTCTCCCTTTGGATTCCCAATAAGCTTATTCCCGTTTTTGACAATACTGTTTGAGTTACAGGAGATCTAGCTACTTCACAGATTGACAGACCCCATTGCTGATGGTTAGAGGACTAGCTAGATAATGTCCCAAATAGGGACCTCCGGAACACACAGACAGTTATACCAGTCTGCTTAAGGAAAGGGGCAAGGAAAAACTGCTAGTTTAGAAGCAATAAAGGGCACGCTTGTGGTATCTAGGAGGGAACTTGGCTGATAAAGCTGAATAGCTTTACACATCATAAGCAGTGCTCTGAGTTTCCCTGCCAAACAGCTAAGGAAGCAGAAGAGCCAGTGCCGTGGGTTTCTGCTATGATCATGGCAAAACGTGCTCTTGCACTGTGACACCCAACCGCAGCCGCAGGAGAAGTGTCCAACACGGAGCTGGAGAACCAAAGCTTCACCATGGATGGGTCCTGATCCGAGGGGAGGCAACGAAGCTGCCCAGCCGAATGGAGGTCATCACTGCATGCCCAAGACCAGTGAAGGTCAAAGGGCTGTAGAGTAGTGTGGCTACCACTCCCAAAGCGTAACTCCAGCAGCCTACCGGCACAGTTTGCTGCATCTCCTTTCAAGTCTTTCCTACTTCACGCTAATGCCTTTCTTTAACTGGGACACATAATGGGCCTCATTTACAAAGTGATACCATCACACCCATATCTCAGCAGTAACCTCAAGCCTTTTGAAAAAATTAGGTCTTAAAACTTTCCCATTTTCCGTCATTTAACCTGTGAAAAGCTTTGAATTTCCAACAAAGCAAGAAGGGTTTTTTTCTAAATCCCTGTCTTGTAACATAGCAACCACAACCAAAATGAAAGATTTAAAGACATAATCATAATTCTGGAAAATCTATCTATTCCCAGTGAACACAAAAGTTAAACATCAAGGATAAAAATGATATAATACATTGTTTTAAAACTGATGACTCAGTGACAGCTATGCAACAAACAAGCGCTCAAGATCTTTCCAATTTATAGTAACCTCTTGGTCTCTTCAGTCTATAGGACTTACACTCTTACTGCTTACACAAGTTTTATACCTGTATATACCCATTCACTTTAGTTGAACTATCCCAAATTTATATCACAATAAAAGAGAGAAGAATCACCTCCTATGTATTTAAGCTTTTTCAGCGCTTAATCTAATCCCTTCAGAACAAATAACCAAAAGTAAAACAAAGCCAAAGCTCTGGAGTCCTACATGCAGTTAAAGTGTTTTATTTTCTTGCACTTAAACTATTGATTAGAGAAGTTATTGTAAACTTCGGCCATAAAATTAAAAGGCCTTCCCATTTAACAGCAAATTTACACTAATTGCCATATACCTGTGATGGGACCTTTAACTTGCAGCCTTGCCGTGGACATACAGGTGATACTTAACAAAGCAGTTTTGAAGCTGAAGGTATTTTTTTCTCCTCTGGATTCTTTTAGGAGGCTGGAATACCACTTTACCTATCTCCCCCTGCTGAGTACAAGTCTGCTGCTGCTTTTCTATGTTGGTGGGTGTAGTCTGCAATATGTACCTTCATTCCCTCATGGGGTGCTCTCTGTCCCTGCGTTAAAAACCAGCCTTCCTAAAAACCCTTCCTTCTCAGAGACATGCTCTCGTTCTGCTCTACTTCCTCACCCATTTTCTTTGCTGTGCCTGGAACATGCTTTGGAAAATTCTTGCCCAAAGAATAAAGCTAAAGGAAAAAGAATAAAGCTAAAGAAAGGTTACTTGTCTTAAAATCAACAAAAAATAGCAAAGAGATGATTTCCAGGAAAATAAATAGCACTCTCACCTTAAAACGTTTTAAGACTAATCTGATTAGGCAAACACAAGCCAGAAAGAAAGAATGAACGGTTTGTGCTGAGACCAGACAAATGAAGGAGAGCACCTTTTATTTCTGCTACTCAATCTCCTTAAATTCATCATCTTCTTCTAAGGGGAAGAAAGAAAAGATAACTGTTTGGTAAGCCTGAGCAAAGCCACAGCTGAGGTGGCATATATTTAAGGGGAAAAAAGCATAATCTTTCCAGGTATTACACTGCAAAGAGACTACGCTCAAACAAGGAGAACAGGAGCATCAAAGACTTCTTATATTATTTCATAGGGATTAACAATACATCCCTCTACAGCTTAAAGCTACTGCTTTCCACTCTGAAGTACTTCCAGCACCTCGGTCACCAGTTCCCAAACACCATCACCAAATCACCAGGCTGTAAACTATAACATGGACCTATAACATCCTTTACCAGCGTCTGACAAATAACGTACTTAAAAATGTTTGACTTCTGTTCATTAATACAAAATTCCGGGACCCACAGGCTTACATCTGGCAGACCCATAGCACATACTGCAATGTTATACAGCAATATATAGATTCCTGCTCATTTCTGCAGTACTGAATGGCCAAATCAAAGTCTACTAACCAGGCGCTACTGTAAAATTCTCCTCAACGCTGCGTAGTGCGAGAAGGTCACAGCCTACCACCTGCATTTTGAGATATTACATCCCTAGAAATAACAATTAACTAAATACCAGAGGGGTTGGTTTGGGTGGGGTGTTTTGCTGTATTTTTGGTTAAGTGACTCTATTAACCTGTAAGTCTAATGTTACTTTTCTGGGCTAGCTCATTAGGCAGTTTTTCCCAGCTCACACAGCTGCTTCGCTGGAGACACTGCCTGAAGGACTGAAGGTGTGCAGGTATGGCAGGACAGGGAACATTTAAGAGTTCATAGGCACATGAAAAGCTGGGCATAGCAGCGATATACGGAAAGAACCACAGGCTTCCTTCTATAACAAGAGTGGCACCTCCAGAAAATTATCAGTGTTACGCAGGTTCTCACCTTTTGGGCCCTCCTGGCTCTACACCGATCCCCTACAATCGTTTGCATTTTAATACAGTGCGACGTCAAAAAGCAGAAGTGAGAAACTAGGGACAGGCAGACGTCTGTTCACTCCCTGATTAACTACCAGCCCGTCTACCCCAATCAGGTGTCACCTGCACCCACGCTCCTATACAAAATCAGCCAGACAATGTGTTAATCTATTGTCTTTGAAATTGATGTGCGTTTGGGCAGGAGCAAAAATCGCTCTGTAAGAGCCTTTTCGTAGGATGTAATCAAGCAACAGAATATTTTTTTTTTTTATGCTTCCTCTCTTCTGCTAGCAGGGTGCATAAAAATGATCAGCATTTGATTTTGAATGAACCCAACGATACAGAGACACTTTTACAGGTTACGCCTTCCTAAGAAACGTATCTTGCAAAGGCTTTATCAAAGGTTTTGGCAGTATCTGGCAAAGCCCCAGAAACTCATGACTTGATCACTGAATAGGCCTCCTATTAAACATACTCATTCCCAGACAGGGAGATTTGTCTGCATGCATATAAAATTTTATCAATCTTGAAGCATTTTACAGTCAATCTCAGAACATGTCACATGAAAAATTAAGCAATATTTTATTTCCTCTGCAAAGCAAACTACCAGCCTCCTACACTAGCCTCGCCATGCAGAACGGCGTGGATTTGCAAACCAGAAAGGGGAGATCCTCACCTTCTGCCAGAACAAAGATTGCCATAAATCAAGCAAGCACTCAGGGACCGCGAAGTTTCCCATTTCAAGAAGTATCCAGAGGGAAGCCAAGTAAAGTCCAAGCTATTACCTCTGATCAGTTCCCATTTTCCTCAAGGAGGACTGGGATTTTTTTACGGGGAGATGAAGGGGAATCATTAAATCTTATGCAAAAATTACAATTTCAAAGCCAATAAAAGCACAGCCATGGAGACCTGCCCAGTCTCTGTGCAGCTGAGGAAATTCTCCGGAACAGCAATCAGTATGAAAGCCCCTTTGGAGAACAAGAGTATCTGCTCTCAATTTGTTCAATATGAAAATATAAACTGTAGCGGGTGTAATTTAATTTTATTTCTGTATATAAGTGTAATTATTGTAATAGCAGTAACAATAATAGCAACAATTACACGAATATTACGAACAATAAATAGTGATCAAATCAATGATCTTCTCGACACAGAGAGAAAGCATGACATGCGACCCTCTCCACGCACAGACACTGAGCAAGGAAGATTTGCTTTGCACGAGACAGTCATCAAACGGGGACTTCTTTACTTCCAAAAACTGGGCTAAAAGCCCTCGCTATACCTGGGGCAAGGCTGCAGCAGCTCTTTCCCTGCTGCGCTGCACGCTTCCCTCTCTTCCAGCTCCGGGCATTGCTTCCCAGCGCCCACCGCCACGCTCCGTATGCTGCGGCGACGGCTCCGAAAGCCCGGGGCAAGATCTCCCAAGCCGCAGGTCTGCGAGCAGGCGCTCCACGCGGACCACTCCGACGTTTCGCAGTCTTTAGCGATGACACAGGACTTGAAGGTCAAAGGGACGGGATCTTGCACGCAGTGGCTGCGATAAGAACACAGTGAAACAACTGAGGTCTTGCTTAATAAACTTCCTTTTTTTTTTTTTTAAGCCAAACCCCCAAAGAAGAAATCCGTGGTAATTTGGGGTAAATCAGAAGACCTGATTTACCACCAGTACAATGAAAGTAAGAGGACCTGGGATGCAGCACACATCACGCATTTCCAGGGAGTTCTGGGTGCAATCTTGCATGCCGAGTAGTTTGCAAATAATACACCTCATTTATTTCAAGTTAAAACAGATGTGAAAGGCACCATAATTGCTCCTGCGCAGTTGGAATTTCACTTTATCCAGGATGGAAAACAAAAGCCAAGCCCAAGAGAAATACTGCCACTGGTAACCATTCCCATCACCTCGCGCACAGGACTAGCTGTCTGCCACCCGTCCAGGTGTCAGCACGTCCTGCTGAGCAACTCTGCTGCTTTAAAAAATAATTAGTCACACACTAATAAGAAAGGTGTTGGTTCTGTGAGGCTGTTATCAAACAAATGCTGTCAAACAAGGAGAGAGGGTTTCCAAACCTCCCAGACCACCAGAGACCCAGGAATCCTGCAGCTGTGGCTGTATTTTGGGACTCAGTTCCTCCTGCTGATATCAGGACATGATCCTCATTCATTCTGTAACACATCAAGACACCACACAAGGCTCAATGCAATGGAGAACAGAATTTGAAGAGCTGCCAACTGTTGAGGTTTGGTATCAAGATACAACGTCCCAGAATAAAATTATTAAGACTTCCAAACTTACAATAGCTTTTCACAATAAAGAAAAGTATGGCAAATGTAGCAAATGCTTCTGGGAGAAGACAAACCTCCAGACTAAGGCCACCATCCTTCCTTGCTCCTCCACTTCTGCCTCAGCCAGCTGATGGCTCTCCTGCCCAGCACGCTGGGAGGGACCCCGCAGAGCACGGCTGCTGCTGCTCCACCTCACCCCAGCCACCGATCAGCCACAAAGTCACCACTCATCTCCCAGAACAGGAGAAAAACCTTTCTTGGCTCTCAAGAACCTTAGATAGCTGAGGTAACACAGCGGGAAAGGATATACTGAAAGAGGACTGAGGTATGTACGAGCAGAGACATCACTGAAGCACCAC
>RSEF01000007.1:35120758-35154181 GCA_003993805.1 Himantopus leucocephalus | reverse complement strand
TTTTTTTACATTCATAAATTACGGCCAAACAGATTTGCCCCATCAAAATTTCAGGAAAGCTCAGAAATACCTTTTTACGGCCACCTTAAACTCCTAAATCATGCAATTATAATGAAAATGCTTATACAAGCTACGTTACAATATTAATTCAGCATCAAGTATATACATAAATGGTGCACAGCAGTAACAACAGCATATGTCATCTGACCCACAAGGATTACAGCATTCAACAGCTGGACTGATAGAACGAGTCACTGGGTGCCAATCACACGGATAAAAGACAGGGGGTTTACTGATCACGATGCGCATCCTTTGCCCCAGGGAGGAAGAAGAACAGCTGCTATTTCCTGTAAAATCCTTCATATTTCCCCTCTTTAGGGAATTGAAGCCCCAGACAAATGAATTGGTCGGGCAGGCAGGAGAATTCATTAATTTCTTCCAGTCTACTTTTATGTATGTGTTTGCTAGCTCAAGGAGAAAAATCTTTCTACAAGAAGACCAAATATCTTCCCCTACAATGTCCACGTGCTCCACTCGGGGGGTTATGAGTGTCAGGAGCTGCAGTCAATTGACAAAAACACCTATGGCATCTTCTTCCAAAGGAGAAGACAGGGGGCCAAATTCTGGTCTCTGTCACACCAGCATCAATTCAAGGTGAGCAGACTGAGTCCACATTCCTACTCTGTTCCTCATTTATCTCTGTCCTACATTTTGGATGTCCGGCCAATTGCTAAGTTTCATTGATGAACCTCAGTTTGCCAAGAACCATTTTAAGCAACATCTTCGAATTTCCAAACGGATATCAGACTGTTAAATAATTTCTTTTAAGGTGTCACAGGAAAGAATCCAGTATCGACTCAGACTCGCTTCCAACTGATGCCTAATCCATATTACAATAATAATGTAAATTATCACTAAAAAGTGGCGAGCCGTTGTGGTCAGATCCCACGGCAGGCAGGCAAGTTCAACCAATAAGTAAACTGTGAGGGAGAGTGGTAAATGTGCTGATTATGTAAATGTAACTGTTTGAAGTCAAAGATGTGGGTCTGTATTTCACTGATAAAATGAGTAAAATAGAAAGAGACACTGCATAAGCAATTAAATTTAACTTTTTAATCAATAAAAGGGAAACTGGGACCTAAATCCACTTTATAGGATTTAGGAATCAAAGTCTTCCTGCAACTCAAAGACGGCTGTGATGCCCATTTAACTAGTGGGGAACCTACCATAAGACAAAAATGTCACATTCTATCTTGATACCCCACACAAGAGAGTCATCTATCATTAGATCAAGATAATTTGGTGGTAATGATGCTCCTGATCTTGCGTTCTGGTGGGCATTCTTTGTAAATAAAGCTGTGCTTGCAGCAGTTTTGATGGCAGCATCTCACAAGAGTTTGACAGATGAGCCCACTTGTCCTTGTTAACACTTTGGATTTGCTTTTTGTAGGTCCACAATCTCTCCAAGGATTCCAGAAATAGGAAGCATATCATGCCTTTAAACTCGCATTTCATTTCAAAAACCCAAGGTTGGCAGCGCTTGGGTTGGTACCAAGGTGTCCACAGCTGCACAGCCTCAACTCTTCCACCCTGTCCTCTGAGGAGGCAACCCAACCTATCAAACGCAGTGGCCCAGCACTGAGTTGGAGAGCCGTTTTGATTTCACTACTATCTGCCAAATACGGAGTCCCATTAATTATTCTTTCTCTCCTCATTGATTTATTTCCCTATGTTGCCACTCAAATATGGCACAATCTGCCACCAAACATCAACTCCTCCTCACAAAACTTCTCCAAAAAGCTACAAGAGCTCTACAAGAGCTGCTGATGTCAAACTTCTTCCACTGCCCTTACGCACAACTGTATGTGAACTGCTGCTCAGTAGTTTACCTTTTGAGGACTGCAGCCGTATTAATTTATCTGTTGTTTAAAAGTACTGTACGGTGTTACAGTCTTATTAAAGCAATCAAATACCTTTACTGATACTTCCATGTACGAAAAGCCACCGAGAGTATATATGTAGCAGATAGGATAAGTATATAAATACATGTTCAGCTGTATTTACTGATGCAAGAATAACTGAAAAATAAATTTACCACACATAGTCGGGGCTGCGATGGTCAGGCTTCATTCTAAAAGGCATAAAACAACTACCATCTGCAATGCCTTTGATAGTTCACTAATTAATGATCAAGAATGCATTTGCTTCAGCATAATTTTATGCTTTTATATGGATATCTTATTTGATTATAATTATCACAGACTGTAGAAGTTTATTAGGGCCAATCATTTCTTAATGCAATTAAAATCCCAAGGGAACAATATGAAGTAATTTTTATTGGTGAAAATGATGAGAGTTAATAACCAAAAGGGAGCCTACTCATCTACCACAATTATTCCAAAATATAGAATGAAAAACAAACTGCATGAATTTTTCAACACATTTTCGTGAATACCTGAGTTAAAACAATCAGTAGGTGTTAGAAGCTGCAGAATGAGCTGATCTTCAGGCTCCTTCTACCTCCTCCAGAATTCACCTCTTTGGGGAAGGGATTAGGCAGCCTTTTTCTCCTGGATGAAATCACCCGCTCTCAAAATAGCTCTCTGGGCTATCGCCTCTGCTTCCCAACCCTGTTAACACAACACCTCTAATTCTTTCTCTTTCACAACACTGTGACACTTCCTATTAAAATGAGTCTAAAAACCATTCCTTTACAACACAAATAATTATTTGTTCTTTCACCCAAAGGTATTAACATGAAGATTGGAGGGTAAAAACAATAAGAAGTCTCTATGAATGGATTCTATGTACATACATCTTATCCCGCTCTTTCATACATTTTTAAAATACCTCCATCTCGGAGGTGGTAAAACAAATTATTCTCTTTCCCATTCTGCCATTCTCTCTCTATTGTCATCCTAAAGGTGTTCCCTTTCTTTCTCTGCCCAGACAAGAGCCTTTCAGGTTTTAGTAAGCTCTTTACCCCAAGACCTGCTTAAGAAAAGTAATACATAGCACGCTGATGGGTGCCAGAATGTGATTTATTTCCCATTTCACAGTTTCCCCACAGTTTCCCCTGAGAACCTGAGTAATCACTGCAAGAACATCTCATCGCTGCCACTGTTTAGTCCCATTTGCTCCCTCATAGGAGAGCCTTTTGATTTAACATCTTGTTTTTAAACAAGATAATATTATAGTGTTCTGAAAATGTTGAATTTTGAGAAATAAATCTTTAGCAAGTCAATCTCCATTGGATGGATGTTTACACAGCTGTTTCTAAACAATATAGACAAAGTTCCACTGTTGCTTACACCATTTTGTCATCAATTTAAGCATTTTGTAGTTCCATTGAATAAGACCCAGTATCTGATATGCCAGACAAAACCTGGAGAGAAACTAACTTTTAAAAAAAAAACTAGTTCTAAAGAAAATATCTTACATTTCCTTAACGTACATAGACCTAAGAAAATCATCTGTAGGGGAAGAAAAAGCAGATCAGGAGAACACCAGCTGGCATTATCTGAAGCGAGTAGCCTCTTTCTCCAGACTTCTACACCAAGCCTGGAAAGCAGCACACTTCTGCTGGGATATTTACACCAAGGAAGGCTTTACACCAGCGGGTACGGGCAGCGGGCGCTGGGAGCCAGGACAGTTTCCCTGCTGTCAGCAGGGAAGGCAGAGTGGCAGAGTGGAAAAAGCTTGGCTTCAATATAAAATCACCTTCTTCTGATTGTTCCTATGAATTGCATAAGAGAAATATCATAACAGTAAACCGTGACCGGCAGTGAACTATTTTCCTAAGTACGCTTAATAGCACAGAATATACGCATTACTTCTTGTGTCAATATTCCACTGCAATAGCTTTTCTCCCAGGGCTTAGAGAAATCCTTCCTCCTCTAATCCTGTTTTCCAGTGACAACTTAAGAACTGAAATGGCAACAATTTCCCATTTCCAGTGCTAATTCACAAATTGCCAAGATTTTTTTCCCTACTGTTCTACCCGTTCAGCCGCGCTCAGTACCTTCCCGGAGCACGGGTTTGAACTGTTCAGCCCCGCGGCTCCTCGAGGGGTAGCATGGACGGGCAGAGAAGGATGGGAAACCACTTATTTTTAAACCGTGTGTTTGCTGATTTTTATTTCTCTTCTTTGAAAAGAATATTAGAGTTATCTTAGATCAAGGCTACTTAGCTCAAGGCAGTCATGATTCACCTCTCCAGCCCTGCTGGACACCCAAGACTGGGCATCTTAGTTTTACAAAATAGCCGTTTACTGTAGTTTGCAATATAAAGCATAGCTATTAATTTCAAATGCTTCTGCTTGTCTGGGGGAAAAAAAAAAAACCCAAAGACTTCCACAAATAAATCAGCATTGCCTATCAATTTATTTGCAACACCTAGTAAGCCCAACGAGCCCGTGCCTTCGCAATGGCATCTGGAACAACCACTGTTGTGTTGTTAATTACAACACTTGCCAATGATGAACTGCAACAAAGTATATTGCTATTTAATGATTAAAATATTTCAGCACTGACATCTGTATGTGAGAAGAGATCTAGGATCAGGATACACACTTCAGACTTCATGCAGCAGGTAATTCTATATGGCAGGCATTTCAACGTCAAGTAAGGTACTTTTACTTCCCCCCACACACACCTTTTTTTTTATTATTTATTTAAATGACTGGTGCCAGTTCCAAACCTGAATACTATTTCATCCCAAAATGGAATACTATACAGCCTGAGTCAATGCCTGTGAAAGTCACTGGAACGCTTAGATATATTTGTTCTGTATTTTTAGGATAAAAAAAGCAAAGAAAATTCTATGCCAGCAGTATGACTCTGCCAATTAAACATTAACACCTCAGGCACTTTCCTTCTGGTTTGATACTCAATTCCACAAACGTTCAAAGGGAAGAGTTTTTTCAAGCCCACATTCGGGCATATAACATGTTCCGTATGAAATGGAAATCACTTGATCACCTTGTATTAGTGGCTAGGTAGAAGCCAAAATGAACTGGTGTTTTCAAAAGGCAAAATATTACGTTTAAATGTCCTATACAGATATTCACGATTTTGCATCCTACTAGTACCCTGCCATTTCACAGTATTTATTTTACATATTTTCTGTGAACTGGCTTATGTGAGAGTGCAGATACAGAATAAGGAGGAATCATACGTAACTGATTTTTTATTGCCTCGGTGTCAGGACCTAAAGACAAGTCTGTAATAAATACTTGTGATATTTCCGTAAGAGCAAAACACTGCTGCTAAGAGGACGGTGTGGGTCATCACACGTGCTGACTGGCCATGAAGAGCCCTAAAGGGAAGAGCCCTTTTCCATTAACAAAGAGCAATAGGTTTCTCCAGCAGCAAACTGGGAGCACCCAGGTCATGCCCGCACGTGGACCGTCTCCCCAGAGAAGCTCCTCTTTCACCAACNCCCACACATGGACCGTCTCCCCAGAGAAGCTCCTCCCTCACCGATACAGACAGAGGTGAGCTTAAAGCTAATCCTTCTGAATACGCCCGAATTTTCCAGCTGTTTCAGTAGGAATCTGTACCTCTAAGTCACTCCTAATTTAGGACAAAATTTGAAAAAAAAAACTTTGTAGGCATTAAGCATATAAATTCTTGCTTTTAAGGAGGCATATCCCATTAATTACCTTAAATGTTTTTGAGCCTCTAGCTATGCCCGAGAAGTAGATGCTGAAACGGTCTACTGAGCCACAAAATGCTGAAAACTGGGAAGGTTCGTGGGGATAGATGGGAAAAGACTTAATTCAGTACAAGATGGTAAAACAGGTTAAAAAGGAGAAGGCAAAGCATGCACGTGCCTTCCACTGTGAATGCTTTTCTCAGCAGAAACCCAACTATCAGATCACCTTGAATCCAGGTTTCCAATGTGATTTTCACCTCTGCAATCTCTCCACTATCCATCCACACCAAATATTAAGCTCCTCATACAGCACAGGTTTCACTCATAATCCTGCCCTAGCAGTGCTAGTCTCAGTCTCTCTTTGCGCCTCAAAAAAAGGACACTAAATTTCAAGTGTTTCTAAATACTACTGTCCCAGTCTTGTAAGAAATATTATACCAAGAGAAATCAACTGGGTGCACCAGAATGGCAAAATCCTTGACTCGCCAGCTTAAATTGATTCTTTTCTCCTTCGTACGTATAATCTCTTAAACCCCACACTCAATATTTTGCACACCCTATAATGTGTTCATAAGACATACAAAGCAACTCCTCGTTCCCCACTCTTTGCCATGAAGTACACTTCAGTACAGAGTAACAAATACCTCATTTTAACCGAAGACCCAGGGAAAAGTGTCCTGCACGGCCACGGCTGCAGCTGCCTGCCTGAAACCAAAGCCCTCCCGGTCTGCCTCTACATAAACCTCAGCCATCCACATCGCTCATTTTCCTATACCCACTTCCCTTAAAAAAGTACGTAACTTGCTTTCCAGCCTGAATACGTTTCCCCTTGCTCCCTACCAACACTGTGCATACTCCTGGTTTCCTCCAAGTAAGTGATTGCTATAAACTCAATAACACCGGCTTTGGGGGAAGGTAGCATGAGCCAAGGTCCTCTCTCCCACTCCAGTGAAGAAGAGAGGTATGAGGGGCTCTCCTTTCCCTACCAAGGGAACAAATTCCTAAGGGACAAAAATTTGCTCTTGGCTATGGAAATGCTTTTCCTAAAAGAATAAACTCAGACTGAATTTGTGACGTACACCAGTCATCTAACCCGAGACAGAAATTCCTTGAAAATATTTATGGCAAAGTAATAGTTGTGTTGCTCAACCAAATGTATAGTTATTATAAATCAAGACATCAGACAATATTTAGTGACTACCTTATTTTGACTGCTGCTCAGCCTTTTCCGAATGCAAAAGATAATGACCAAAGCCCCTTTTAACCAAAAAAGTAATAAAACTAACAGTACGCAGCAGGAAATAGCTCCATCCCCAAAGCTCCATCCTTTTTTTAAGTTCGTTTTCCTCCGATGTCACTTGATTCCAAATTCTCTTGCAATGACAGGTGCCACAACAGCAAATAGGAACTTTTCTTTTTTTAATTGATCCTCTCATCCTAGGAGCAACTTTCAAAGTGCAGAGACTTTTGTCAGACAGCATTTTTATGTATTATACTTTCATCATTTAAGAAGGTCTTGAATGTTGTGAGGATCATTATTACACGACGAAGAGTGTTAGGCAAAGCTTTTTATCTTGGTTGCTATTAAATGTCCTTTTATTGCTGTATCAATCAACTTAATGATTTCCAAAGTCGGGTGTAAAATAGCATGTTGGTAGAGTGGGCAAAGCTGACACTGGGTAAAATTGTAATCTGTTTACATCTTTGGAGTTGATGGCTTATCTTGCTGGTGAGGCATTTTCTAAAGCTCTCATTATTGTAGTGACTGGAAGACAAAATGAAAATGAGTAAGAGATTGCCTGGTGTGCATACCACTCCTTGAATATTTTGAAAACCAAACTGCTACAGTGCAAAAATAGGGCCCATAAAAACAGTACTAAAGAACTTTTATATGTTTTAACTGTAGATACGGGGAAGAGAAAGAGACCAGAATAACTTAGGAATTAATGGAGCAAAACTGTGATGACACTGATGGGAGGGAACCAAAAAGAAGATGGACAGAGAATTCTCCATATGGTTTCAGTAAATCAGGTGAAAAAAAATGGATTTTCAGTTAACGACTTCAGGCTTCAAATTCAACAAACATAATCATGACTTTTTCACGCTAATACCATGGCCCAACATTGCTTCCCTTTAAGCACTTAGGCACTTCTGTCATTGACTTAAAGCTGAAGCACAATCAGTTTCTTTTATTAGACATGGTTGCTTTCTTTCCCAAAAACTGAATGTTCAGCAAAAAGTAACCAAACGCCATTTATTAACACACTCCATGAAACATTACAGTGCAGAGAAAAAAAATAAAAAAAGAAAGCGTCAGGTGCATTTCTTTAACAAACTGCATTATGCAAAGCACTGAATTTATAAATGCGCAAGCAAAGCAGCAATTTGAAACAGATGGGTCACTGTTTATAAAAGTTTGCTACAGATGGAAAATTAGTACAAATGCTTTGCCACATCACACTTGGATCAAAACTTTGCATAAAATAAAAATAATTTTCTCTCTGTGTATTGCTCCGTTCTTAAAAAGTATATTTTTGCAATTGTTTTGCAATGTCAGAGAACTTTAATTCTCTAAAGAAATGCCTGGCATATACTAAAAATACGCACCTCTGCTATAAGCTTCCCTTTCCGTGAAGGGAAGAACCTCCAGGATCTTTCCTTACTCTGCCCATTGTGTCCAGACACGTAAGATCACATATCTGCCACCACGCGTGTATGAGCACGAGCCCTCCCACAAAGCAAGAGTTTGCGGTAGCTTAAACCAGCTGCAAATAATACTTATCTCCTGCTGTCGCGGGACTGCCCCGGTCCTACAACCAGTATTGCCCAGGCAGCTGCTCACTCCACGGCAGCGGCACGGAGACGTGGTGATGTCCGCGAAGGGCGCACTGTCAGTCCCATGGCTGGAACAAGGTCTTTATTTTGAGGTAAGGGTATCCCAGAATGGGGGACTGGCCTTAGGCCACCTATGTTATGGAGCTGGATCTCTCCAAAAACTATTCCCTTGATCTAAAGCCCCCAGTAAAGTAATTAGGAGCGCTGAAGTGTGCAAAGCCCAGGTGTTCCTCAGAACACAGAAAAAAACCCTCTTTAGACTATTTTGTAAGCTATTTTTTTTATCAATTTCCCTCATATATATCACAGACTACACATTACTTTTCATCAAGTGCTCGTCATTAAGCCTACCACCACTTTTATCAGTAAATTTTACTGCATATATAAGTTTCCCATACTTCACCGTACAGTTATTTTGTATTTGATTTTATCTTTGACTAGATAGGTTGTCAAGAAAATTTCAGATAGGCCACCCGCTGTATAAACAAATTAACAAATGGCAATAGCTTTGGAAGATCATAGGTAAAACAGTAAAATACAAGACTCAGAGATCCACAGTTATTTTACTTCTCCTAAATGGAACTCGCACTCTTCAGGCAGCGAGTGGTTCAACAGACTGTTCATACACCTCTGAAGTACGGAGGACTAAATGCCTCCCTTCATGAGTTTAAATGTCACGGGAACAGAGACAGAAATGAGAGTGTGTGCTTTCATTACAAAAATCTTGCAAAATTTCTGAACCGCAGGTTATATCAAAAGCAACCGCACCCCAGCGGGCAGCGTCTTGCTGTAGCCATTTCCACCACTTCCACACACTCACGATAAAACAATTTTCCAAGAGCTTGTAACACAATAATAATGTTTGCATTAAAACACCTCACTACTACACAGAAGCACAAACTACTCTCCTGAAGGCCAAAAACTCAAGGCCACATTTTACTAACCATTAACTCCAAATAATTCCACCAGCTGAAAGAGTGTAGCATGAGTAGATTCAGATTTACCAAGGGATTCAGGAGAAGTTTTAAACATGTGAAAAAAGTGAGTAATATTCCCACATCAGTATCACTCTGGAGGTATCAGTCAAGGTGCAGAGACTGCTTTGCGGGGCAAGTATGACAATGCAGTGGGATGGGGCGATTTTATTGAGTTCCTCCAGGAACAGAGGCTCCTCTCCAACGGCACGTGTAAAGGCAGGTCACAGATGGACATCTCCACCCAACCGCTCTACCACAAGACCCTGAGAAGAGAGAGGTGTGATGATATCAGAGGTGAGTAGATACACGAAGGTCCTCTCTCCCTCATTCCTCCCAACTGAAAAAAAACAACTTCCAGAGGCTGGGAATAACATCAACCTCCCGAAGCACGCAGCACCGCAGCGGGGACAAGCAGACCCCCAAACACCCTGGCACCCACCCCCACAAGGCAGGAGGGGTGATGTGCTCCCACACGAAGAAGAAAGGCCCACACAACATGCATGAGAAAATTACTATTTTTTCAGTGTCATATAGGAATGTATGACACTAACGGCAGTAAATCAGTAAACGTTATTTAGATTGCCAAGCTCTAACAACATTCATTCCCTAAAAATGTACTTCAAAGCCACGGCTGCACAAATTAACACGGGCAAGGCTATGACGATGCATCGGTGAACCTGCACTGGGATGAGTAAACATGGTAAGAGAGCCTAAATTTGAAATACTTTCCATAATACTGTATGAAGTACAGGGTAATGAAGATTGCAGGTGGGTTTTAATACATCTTGTCAAACTTTTGGCTCAGGTTAACATATAGCTGTGGCCTTGATAAAATAATACATTCACCACAGAGTTTAGTTTTGAATAAGAAGTCTGTAAAATTTCAGCCTAATAATCGATTTGCAGGTTTTGTATACTGTATATATATATAAAAATATATAAATATATATATAAAAATATATATATATAAAAATATATATATTTTATGTTTCTCCTAATTTATCAGGAAATAATTTCTTTATGCAATGACAAAAAAAGCAGTTATCCGTGCTTAAGTGTAAAACAACACCAGACATAAACACATATTTTATATTATATATATTTATATTATTATATTATTGTTATTATATTTATATATATAGTTTTTGTATACTGTATATATATATAAAAAAATATTTTAGCATTTCAACCACTAGGAAACTGAAAACACAATTAATTTGAAGTTGGAAAAGGAACGATACGAGGCAGACTATGCCTGGCACCTCGGATCAACCCTCAGAAACCATTTCATTTGCAGACTGGGCTATCAAGATCGGTTGGAGTGAGATGCTTATAGACTGGATTTTGCAGCCTGGCTTCTACTTATGTAGCTGCATGAAACAACTGGTGAGCCTCTTTTAAAAACACAGTTGTGAGACTGGGCGGTTACGAAACTAGGGTTTTAATAACAGATTCTTAAAGTCACTGCGCCTTAAGCAGAGATTTTGTTTGTTTTACAGAATAAAGGTAGCACAAATATTCTGAAATATACAACCGCACTGCTTTCAATTCATAAGTAGTGAAAATGCTTTGGGTCGTAAAAGGCATTTTTGGAAAACGCTAGTGAAGGCTTCCCCAAGACAACAGTTTTAGCACACACTGAGCATCTCGCTCTGCCTGACCAGGGAAGCTTTGAGTATAAAACTGCTAACAGATGGCAATGTTTTACTTTATAAGATTGATTCCAGAAATAAAGAATGTAAATTTTGCCTCTTCATTTCTGCTGATGCAAATCCGTTAGAAACTCTGATATAAAAAAAAAAAAAAAAGCACACTTCTTGCAACGATTTAGGTGTGACTGCTGAAAATTCAACACAGAGATAACAAGTGTTATCTCGACCTCATCTAACCTCAATCAGATTTGCTCAAAGAATTAGCAAGACTTCAACTCACATTGCTACTCTCCTTTAAATAAAAACATACGAGATTCAGGAAAAGAAGACTTCTCCATGAAGATTATACGAACTGCTCTAACGGTATAACGTATAGTTAACCAGCACACACAAGTGTGAGCGTTGTATTTTTTTTTTTAATATATGTGCTTTAAATGGTAATTTTACATTTATGTGGGTATTCTATGACATACGCTACACAGAAAAGAAATTTTCTTTATTACAATAGTGCTACACATCAGTCAAAATTTATTAACTAGTATTTTCTGACAATTCAGTCAGTCAGTTTCAATTATTTATTATTCAGCGTAAAACAGATGCTTTTCACTTTTTTCTGAGATCGTATTTTTCCTGTCTTGTCAATAGGAAGTCATATTTGCTATTCAATTTACATAATGTGTAGGCTCTCCTGAGTCATCAAAATAAGCTGAAGTAGTAGGGAAGTGACTTACATGAATATCAACGACTCCTATTTTTCACTCTGGGTGACATCCATAGGGAAGCCAAGGTATGCCCAAAGAGTTGAAAAATAATACCGAAAAGGACAGGGGAAGAAAGGCAGGGAGGGCAGTCAGTGTGACAGGAGAACACCTGGCAGCCAGCAAAACAGGGCAAGAAAATGGTAATTAATACAAGGGGGGAAATTTTCCCCGGAGCACACACACGTGTACGCACTCACCGGTACTGTATCCAGCCAGAGGGTTTCCGAAAGACAATTTAATTCGGACCACAGCGCACCTCTGCTGATCAGCAAAGGAACGATATCCCAGGTCTAAACAGCTCTACAGGCGACCAGACGGCTGCAGCCACGGTGCCAGCAAATAAAACTAAATAGTTTAAAAAGCAGCATGCCAAAGCATTGGGCGTGCAGTAGCTGAAACAGATGACTCGGCCCAAAAAAAAAGCCCTTTCAATCAGCACTAACACCCTGCTAAAATTACGCTGGTGATAACCATAACAAAAGCCAAGGAAGTAAGAGTGACGTTCTCAACCACTTCCCTGAATGATATACTGAACCTCATCATTCTTGCCCAAAATTTTGGTTATAAGAAATACATTTGGGCACACAAAAGGCAAGTTAAATCTTTCTGGGAGAAAAAAAAACCAAACTATTTTATGTTTCTCCTAATTTATCAGGAAATAATTTCTTTATGCAATGACAAAAAAAGCAGTTATCCGTGCTTAAGTGTAAAACAACACCAGACATAAACACATATTCACCAGCAATGAGAGTGTGTTCCACTTTTCTGCACAACTCATTACTGACAATACCCAGAGAAAATCTTTATAATGTTCTGTTTCTCATTTCATGACTTTTTACAGCTAATGTGTTCTCAGTCAAGAACAATGTAGTGATTAGAACAGAGCTCAGTAAGAATATCTGGCAATGTAATACCTATAGAATTTAATGAATTTCTCTCCGACTAGAAGAAAATTATTGATCACCATTTTTTTTTCAAGCTTTAGATCAATTTTTACATCATTTAGCATAAAGTTTCTAGAATTAATTCATGAGAAGGTACACATAACAAGCTTTGAAGGTAACAAGATATTGATTTGTGCAACCTTCTATGCTAATTTTAGGATTTGATCACAGCTAATTTAATTTGACTATTGCTTTTTTACTTTTAGATACCAACAAAATAACTTGAAGATGAAGATTCCCTTTGACAATAACTTCAGGAGACTTCATCAGAAAATAAAATTGGGAAAACTTTTGGGTTTTTGTACTCAATTGTGTACACACACACTTATGCATGAATACACACACACCAGCTTGCTTAGTGACATTATCCGACAAGAAATGACGCAACAAAGGTCTCAGTGTGTAGCTGCCTTTTGATTTAAGTCTCCACTTAAAGTTCAATTTGAAAAAAAAAAAAAAAAACGGTAAAAGATGCAACTTTACTTTGGTAGTGTTTAACGTTATTTCACGTTGTGTATAAAGCATTTTGTGCCAAATCAATTCAATTTCCACATTAAATAGGCTGAGCTGCGATTTTACACATTTGAGTTTTCACATGCCTTGGCACTCCCTCTCTGTTTCCCGGGACACCGCAGTACTGGACGAGACTATCGGACAGGGATTTGTTAAAAGCACAACTCCTGATCTAGGGTAATGAGTGTTTGGCAGCCAAATTAAATAAAATCTAGAAACCATCTGTTTTGGAAACTTAAATGATTAATTTTAGGAAGATGTTCTAAAAATGAGGTTATTTTTGGCATAGCATTTATTTATCAGACATATCACTAGCAATCCAGCATTTTTCATACCAGGCTTATAACTACATTTTCCAGTTATCCATCTGGGCCCTTTTCAATTCAGTGGTTTAATTAAAACTCAATGGTATTATCAATCTGTTGCATTTTTCATTTTGATGGTTATTACATTTACAGTACAGCAGGAGTACAAATTAAAGTAAGAAGATAAATCTCACGTAAAAATTTCATTTCTGTATCTTCAGTAACTTTCATTGTCATAATATTTTCTAGCTCATTCACGTTTATGAAACAGTTTTAATGATCTATTTTTTATGATTACAATAAAGGAAAACAGAAAAAAAATATTTTTCAATAGCTTTACACATCTCACAGGGTCTCTTCTCATCATTCATTCCATCGGTCTGGTCAACAGATGGGCATTACACACCAAGGTTGGGAAAAGGTCCGTGACGGAGTTGATATTAAGAGTTTTCTTTTCACCTCTTAAACATGTAATTTGGCAGTAAGTAGCCAAGTACATATCTAAGAGACAGAACCAGAGAGAGATGTAGGAAAAAAATAACAGAAAAGAGAATGGTGAAATGAAAATTGCAATGTTGCAAGTTACAAGTAGTTTCAATTAATATTAGGGAAGAGCACAGCTGTGCCTTCAAACAACCTGAACAGCCCTGGAGGACTCTCGCTTTAGACTGCAGCATCCAAACGAGGCTTAAATTTCAGGTCACCATTCTGGCTTAGTTTTTTACTAATGGAGACTATTTCAGAGATTTTTATTTATTTATTTTTAGTGGCACAGAACAACAAAAATAGTACACACTCAATTTGCTTACAGTTAGAAAGTTAATTACAGCACGCTTCATATGGTCAAAAGGAAGGGGGGGGGAGGGCGGAGAATCCCATAGCTCTCAAGTAAACTCCCTGGAAAAGTGGAAACAAGAGGTTCAGCTACTCTTCAACTCTCCTTACCACTGCTACAGAAACAGAGACAGGTATAACTGACCTGGACTACACCGCTGCCCATCCATGCTGCTATCACGCTCTCCAAAGCTTTGCCCAGTTTACAGCGCTTCAGGAAACACAAAAGCCAGTTTGACATTGGTGCTGTCTGCTTTTCTAGCGCTTTCTTCTTTTTATAGCAGTAAACTCCCTAAAATTCTAATTACAGACACCCCTGTAGATGTCAGAAACCAAAGAGACACATCAGGTCCCCTGGCCTGTGACCAAGACATTCAGGAATCTATTTATCATCGCCTTTCCCTGCGCTGTGTGCAGCACTCCCAGTGCACCCACCATCTCCCCGGGGAGACGATGCCCCTCCTCATTTCCCAGCTCCAAGTCCTGCAGCAGAGCTTCTACCACGCCAGAGTTGCTTGCCTGGCTCTGAAAATGGCAGAGCATTGGGAGCAACAGCCTTAAAGACTCTCTAAACCAAGTTCTAGAGCTGGCTTTGCTGCTTTTGATTGCAATCCCGATAAATCACAGAATCCCAGAATGGTCGGGGTTGGAAGGGACCTCTGGAGATCACCTAGTCCAACCCCCCTGCCGGAGCAGGGTCACCTACAGCAGGTTGCACAGGACGGCGTCCAGGCAAGTTTTGAACGTCTCCAGTGTGGGAGACATGAAAGGGGGGGAAAAAAAAACCCCAAACCTCTCTGGGTCACACATTCAGTGCCACTGAATGATTCAGGTTTTCAGGAAGAAACATTTCAAATACTGGCTATAGAAATAGCAAAACAAGGTTAACTCCAGCAGACAGTAACAAAAGTACATGAAAACCCTTAGTTATTTTTATTCAACAGTAAGCAGAACTGTTCGCAAACAATGTTATTTTCTTTCAAAACCAGAAAAGCAGGTATTTAATAGCAGTGGGCATAGCAGAAGCGAGCGGCCGTGCAATGCCAGCTCTCTGTAGAAGGTTTGTTAGGCTGCGCTTTATGGGAATAAAGAGCGTTACAGACTTGTGCCATCCAAAAGCAGACAGACACACACTTGCCTACCTGCTCCTCTCCCTTCTCTTCCTCTCTCCTTGTCTCTGGTTCTGAGGAAATAAGGTTTGAGGAAATCCGTTACCTAACTGATGTACACCCTTCCACTTTCTTCTTCCGTTCATTGCACAGCCAGGAGAACCACAGCTTAATCAAATATTTGAACTGGTAGAAGCTAAGAAAATCAATGGAATAAATAGATACACATAACTGTAATGGGGAAGAGTCAACACAGGTTTTATAAAAAAAGCCACACTTCAAAAATAGAGTCTTTGGAGGAATTAGAAAGTCCATAGATAAAAACGTAGCTGTTGGCTACATGAAGCAGGACATTGCCAAATTCCCTGGCTCAGGTTTGCAGCCAGCAGCAGTCTAATTCCTTTAACCAGAGAAGACACAACCTGAACTACACGTAACTAGTAACGTGCTCCATAACTAGTGACATTTCAGACAAAGATCTTGGAGTCATTTGAAGAGTGGTGCGAAAACACAGAACATTCAGTTCCAATGAAAGCGACACCAGAACATCAGGAAATACCGGAGCCCAAAGCATCCCTGGGCAGGGTATGGTACGTGGGATAGCACACTCCCATTTGGAAGACTGCACGTAGTCCTAGTCCCCATTTCAGGAACGGATAGTAAAATTAGGGAAAGTCCAAAAAAGGGTAACCAGGATTTATCAAGGCTTTCTTTCAAAAGGGAGATTACACAGACTGACTCAACAAGTGGAAAAAATATAAAACACAGTTAACGTGCGTATGCGAAATGTATGCAATGTGAAAATCAGGAAGAGGAAAGGAAAAAAGGGAAAGAATATTCACCGCTCCTTGTACCATTAGCTGATAGGCAGTAATCTTAAAACCTTACAAAAATATATGGCATAATTCTATTACAAAGCAAGAACTGTAAGGAAAATTAATATAATTTATCAGACCAAAGGATACAGTTAGCAAAAACAAACAGGCTTTCAGCACACACCATAGCAGGTTTATGAAGAATTAAATTTTGGGCCTTGTTGCTCTAGGATGCTTGGATGCCAGAACTATAAATTGTTTCAAAAAATAATTTAGACAGACGCTTGGAGAAACGTCCGTCAGGGCTATTAAGGGCATTACCCCAAAGGTGAAGGCACCATGTCCAGCTCAGGGCTTCCTAAAGCTTCAGGATGTCAGAAGTGGAAGGGGATGCAAGAAAGTTTCTATATTTTGCCCTTTTCTTACACAACTTCCCCAGGCAGCCAGCATGGCCAGTGTTGGGGACGAGGACAGCCTCAGTGGCACCGTGGGGTTGCTCACTGCAGCTGCTCTCGTGGGCTTATTTGAAGAAATGGGAAATCAAGGTTTGCAGAAGGTCAGTAAGAAACATACATTTATTCTCACACACCTCATCTTCTGCCCTTACATCAAAGAAGAAACTACTAAGAAGCATTTATCTGATTAATGTTTTCCAGCAATCAACCTGTCCACTGGGACATCATTCGTCAGAAGTTGTGTCTGGATTTGTGGTGTTCATCATTTTTTTTCCGCAGACCTCACACAAAGTCAGGGGAAATTCCTGCTGACTCAAACGTTGGATCAGGGCCAGCGCTTCCACAAAAAGAAGTGGTTATACAGCTTAAGAGAGGAACTTGTTCAAATGAGATTCCAGCTTGGGTGCTGATCTTGATTACTGAAGGAGAACAAAGCACAATACAGTAAACACCGATAGGCAGCAGGAAAAAAAATCGTGAAGTCCAAAAAAATAGTCGGTATCATAACAAGCAATGTCATCTCTAATCACTTTATGTCTAAGACCTGATGTCTGGCTTTTCCTTTTACTGTCAGCAGAGGGTTCCTTTGGCTAAATAATTATGACAACACCATTTTTTTTAAAAAAAAAGGTTTAGGTAACACTCTTCAAAAAACCACATGCAAATACTAATTTTGCAGCCGCTCAGTTTTGACACACCTGGCTATCAAAACGTTAAGCCTTCTCTGAAAAGACTGTAGTTAGCTGAGTTAGTAGGAGCCTACCAGCAGTATCTCTTCAAGTTGACATTCCCAGTAACGATTTCAAAAGCACTTAGGCAACGCTTATTGTACCCATCACCCCCAGCCAACGCCCCCGAGAGACACGTCTTACTCCGCACACACAGAAGTGTCACTCACTTCAGCCAACTCACATACATTTAACCTTGAAAAAACGCTAAAAAACAAAACAGAAATTAATATTAAATGTACACAGAGCTGCAACTAGGTCTTGTAGTGGGAGCACTACCTAGCGAGCTTTCTGAAGGGAGATACGTGAAGGCACAAAAAGGGCTTGGCACTCAACTTGCATTAACTTTTGGTATGAGTCAGACACCCAATTATCCTTTGTGCTGTTGAAAAATCCACCCTCATCTCTAATTCTCATATTTCCATAAGAGTTGACATCTTTTAAAACATCATTAGGTATGCAGTCAAAACAACATAACACTTCAAAAAATTACTGGTAGTCATAGTTAATTGTCTGTAAAATACTTCTTTAAGAACTCGATAACTGGAGTTAATATTTCAGATATCTTTTCCATGTATTTTGAGGTTGAGTATTTACTGGGAAGGCATTGGGTACTGGTATTTGCATCAAAAAGAATAAAAGGAAACTACAACGCAGTAGTTGCCTATGCTTTACGACTAGTCCTGACTTAATTGCACAATTTTAATTAAAAGGACTGAATTATCTACTAATTCAAAATATATTTACTCTGTTATTAAAATGGTGACGTCTATACTCTTGAAACCGTTTTCAGCGCAATCAAATAGAAGAAAGTTTTTACAAGAGATGTAAATGATCGCTGCAAAGTAGTTAAGGAAAATGCTAGAAACAAGCACAAGCTTGTTAGAAAAGATCACAGAAATCCAAAAAAGCAAAATGTAAAATGATTAAAAAAAAAAAAAAAATCAATACAGATTAGCCCCTGGAATTTATTACAAAATGTAAAGAAAAAGATACGAAAGATGGTTAGCATGAATGCTAAAAACGATATGAGGTTTCAAGAATATTAGGAGCTAAATCACGTTGTTGGCATGCTGCCTTAACCGCCACGCAGGTCCTACTGAAGTCTTCCTTAGCTGACCTTGTCCCATCACTCTCGCACATCGAGTCATACGTTCCTTGACATTCCTGAGTTGAATGCTTTAATTTTACTGTGCACCCCAAGGACACCCGTGCGGCCAGCACCCACACAGAAATAAAGCCCTTCTCACAAGAACCTGGTCTGCTGCCCGTGCTCCAGACGAGGCACGCGCGCGCGTTTCTCACTGGGAGACCCCAGACGGCCCTGCACCGAATGCTTTTTTAATATATTTTTCTCTACCCCCATTTCTGATGGGCTCACGTTACATACAGTCTTGTTCACATACCATGTGCAGCATTAGCAACATACTCTGAGAATTGAGGTCCTGTGTTTCCCATCGGCAACAACTCTGAACACAGAAGCATGCTGCATCTTGAACGTGGAGGATAAAAGGAAAAAAAAATGGTAAATTGGCAACAGGTCCGTAACCTGCAAAGAAAAGATCTGTTTCTTTAATACGCTAGAAATATAAACTGATATCCAGAATAATATTTTGGCTTGAAACGGAATGAAAGACCGGAGATGCAGCCTGTCAGATTATGCCAACTGAACCGAACAAAATACCAAAAATTTATCTGTGTGATCTATCACTGTGAAATTACTGCAGACAAATTGCCTGTTTACCCAGAGGGAACCAGCTATGGACATGAATTAATATCTCTTCTTTGTTAACATGAAAATGGTATTTCCTCTTAAGGCAAGGTGCAAGAAGCACGCTGCTTGGTACATTAAGCTATGACTAAGACTAAGTCTCTTACCCCAAGTTAAGCCCATGTCTGGGATTTAAATACCACCTCCAGAAAAAGCACTTCCAAGAACCACTCCTCGATGCGGTTTGTCAGAGTTCTGTACGGCAGTGGGGGAACCCAAACCTGCCCCAGATAGTGCCTGCCCAAAACTGGTCCGTGCTAACGAGGATGACCGTGAGCCAGCAGCCAGATTAATAGTAACCAGGGAACTACATAGAGACTTTTGAGACAATCAAAGAAATCAGCTCGAAAAGTATAAAAAGCACAATTATTTTTTTTCCTTATAGCAGAGGGGAGAGAGCAGCGGGCAGAGAGCAGCAGTGCGGATCTCGCCCCGGGGAGGCAGATGTCATGGGGCAGATGGGTGCACGCAGGCACAGCACCCATGTGTCCCATGGGAGGGGGGACCCTGCACGTCTGGGGATGGGGGGGGATACAGCTCCAGGGGGGATACAACTCCGGGGGGGTGGGGGTTGCTTTTTTGTGGTGGCGGGATGATTAGAAACTTTTTGAGATTCGTTATAGAGAGGTGTTTTATACTAAGCAACTTGTACCGTAGCTCATCTGGTGCATCGCTGATACTGGTCTTGAAAGTACAGTTCACTGATTGCCGGTTAATTATGTCCCATTAATAAATCAATGAAGCGCTTTGATCCTGTATTGATTTAATCAGCTTATTTGAGCAGCTTCTCCCTGCAGCAAGCGGGTTTCATAGCTTTCCCTGCCTGCCCTTCTGAAAAACTGAGGAACTTAATATGGTCCGCAAAATTTTACTCTCAAATATTTTATTGCTAATTCAGCCACTTGAAGGAAATTACTGATGGGCTCAAGAAATGACCAGGGAGAAAAGGATATCCCATGATTTCAGAGGGTGTAAAGCACCTTTGCTTGAGTGAAATAATGCCACGTTGACTTTAAGCAAGCTTGACCACTCTAAAAACACATAAAAAGGCCACTGTGGTTTTGGGCAGCTAATGAGTTTTAATAAAAAGTTTATTTCTTCTTCAGCTAAAAAACTTATCTTAAATAAACAGAGGCCTGACAAAACTATTAAATCACAGATATTCTCTACTCTCTCAGCCTGTTCATTCAACTATTTTTCCTCCAAAGTAGACAGGCACTCACAACAGCACAGAAAACACTTGCTACAACAGCAGCAGTTAGCGTCTCGCAATTCGTTATCTTGGATTTTATTGTTATTTTTCTGCTGCAAGTTCTTTTTTTTTTTCCTGCAATTCCACTAAGCTTAGGTAAACTACATACCATGCACCAGAGTTTAACTCTCTGCTGACTGCTCCCCATAAACAGCAGTTGTTGGCAAAGCTGTGAATTTAGACATGGGGGTGGGGGGGGAATCTAAGGAAAGTATTGTAAAAGAAGAGTGACAATTACATTTCTTTTTATTGATGACCCTGAGCACGGTAATGTGCTGACAAACATTTTTCTTCTCACACTATCACAGCCCTCGGCGCAGTGTGTCCTCCATACCCAGTAACCTTCATTTTGCAGTTTTTCCTCTTTTCCCGACTGATGCAAACCTTCACAGGGACAGGGGGAGATCCAGGCAGGAGCAGGTGGGAAACGCGGCTTGGGTTAGCAGTGCAGGGGCAACAGAGAGAAAAGAGACTGCAGCTCTCAAACAAAGTAAAAGAGCAAGACTATCTAAAAGTACCAAAAAACTAAGTGGTTTAATTTAAATTAGGAAAAATTAGGATAGCCACCTGCTCTCACTAGTTAGCGGTACCCTTCAAAGGAGCTACTAAAGTCATTTGGGAGCGATTTCTTTCCAGAAACAAGATTTAGAGGAGTTTGTATGTTTGAGACGGCGGAGTCCGACCTGAACGGAGAGAAGTCTACTGGCAAAAGATATTCCCTGGAAGCTAAATGTATTTATTCATTCTATGGCTTTTCTGCCTTATGTTAAATTTATGAGCTTTTATGTTCTGTTATATTTTCAGCTTTCAGCTCAGAAAACCACAGTCATGGCACAGAATGAAAAAAATCCCATAAAGTCAAAAAGCATAAAAAGAGATTTAACTGTCTCCTCTTAATTTCTTTCTTCTCTCTTTGATTCTCTCTTCTGAATCTTTGATTCAGGCTAAACGGCTCAGCAACTCTTCGGTGGGGGACAAGGGAAACGCACACCTCCTAAAACTGCCACACAGCTCCTGGGCTGTGACCAAAGCCCAAACCAAACTCATCCCAAGCCCAGGGCTCAGAGACAGGGTTGGTGGCTACTCCCTGCCCACCCCACCAGCGACTCCGCAGGCCACAGAGAAATAGGGTTTCTCCGGAGCCTCTACACTGCCTGTGCTGCTGCTGTCCATAAATGCTCACACGAGTTTGGTACCAAAACCACGTCAGCTCTATCCGATCCATCTTTGATAGCTGCCAAGTGCTGAGCCCTAATATACGACAGCACGGTGGTCAAAATTACTCCACTTCCGAGCTACCGCACGCATACACCAAAAAAAAAAGTTTTTGATGAGGCCAGGCAGGTCTGCCAAACAAAATCTCTGTCCAAAAATCTTCTCAAATTACAAAAAAAAAAAAAAGAANAAAAAAAAAAAAAAAAAGAAAAAAATACTTTATTTAGCTTCAGTTGTTCCCTTTCTCTCCAAAAGCTGTGAGCTATAAATCTCCCCAGAACAGAGCCCATTAACGCAATCTCTAACAACCTGTAACACCGGCGGTACCAGCCAGCTGTCACCACCGCGCCTATTCAGGCTTTATATATTGTTCTTGGAAAAAAGCAGGAACACAGTACCTGGGTTTTTGTTTTTGTATCAGAAGAATGCAAGGCTAGAACATAATAATTATGTTTAGAAAAATGATACATAGGAGAGCTTCACAGAAGATATTTTATCTATCATCCCGTCTGGTTCCTAACTGAAGGGAAAGCCTTAAGAAAAAGACTCCAAGATGGGTTACAATAAACTGAATAGAAGAAAATGAAGCTCTGAAAATTAAGCTTTAGAAGTCTGTAATCTTCATCTACGAGACCAAACTTCATCCTTTCTTACTCTCACAATTTTATTGCAAGCAGCTGTGATATTTGGAGCAACTCCTTAAACCTACACCTGAAGCCACGCAAATTTTAAGAAAATACTTTTCTCTGTTTCTTTTATATACATGGAATATAGTACATAGAGAATTTATATTTTACGTGGGTTTGAGGAGAAACCAAAAAAACCAGTGTCAATATTTAATTTTAATGTCACAAAGCAAAATTCTCTTTCAGAGAACTTTTCAGAAACTCAACTCCTGCTCTCCAAGAGGAGGAGGTTGGCAGCATGGAAACTTGGAAAAGGAGTTTCAACTTCCAAAACTCCATTCTTATTCTCTTCATGACCTGCACATGGAATAACTCCATTTGGTTTTGCTGCACAAAAAAATTCTACTGCCCTCATTTCTGAATAGAATCACTAAAATACCGATTAGCCATAGGTTTTTAAATTGAAAACTTGATTTAAACAAGACGGAGAACGTACAACAGGTACACAAAAGACTGGATTTCTTTTTTTTTCCAATTTAATTTTTTTGTCCTCTCCTACTATTGCACAAGGACCTCTCAGATCCTGTATGTTTTCTCTCAGTGCTGTATACAGTCCAGCCCAGCCTTTGTTAAAGGATGCTAAACCTGGTGCCAAAGGTGCGCTTGGCAGCACAAAGTGACGGAATGAAGCTGGTCCAAGAGCATCCCAGGCGTACAGTGCCAACGTGGTGAGGTCTTCACCTGTGAAGTAAATGTGAAGTAACAGTTTGGGGCACATTCGTGCGTTCCTGACTCTTATGATGTCATCCAGCAACACAGACGATGCCGTGAAATGCACAATCCTCGAGGTTGGCAGAACAGATGGAGCCTTAACCTTTACTAGAGACTCCGGTTACACAGCTTCTGCATCTTAAATAATTTATACCATCTGATCATATGGGAGCTTCAGCTGTGGAAACAGATGATGCTGAAACAAGATCTGATCCAATCTGTTCACTCGCCACTGTTCAAAAACCGGGAAAGGTGAGCAGGTCACCCGGCAGCCCACAGCCCTTAGAGCTGTGGGACTTCCAGCCCCAAACACTTGTTTATTACTGCTTATTGCATTTAACAGGACTCAGCATAGCTTTGTCAACACCACATTTGCTTCAGCTAATCAACTTTAACCCAGTTTTGCTCTGAAACCAAGCAAAAGATTTCCCCAAATTACAGTTTGGATGCCCTGCAGATGAAGATATAAGTTCGGCAATCACTGCATACATTATCATACAAATATCTAATTAACAAATAGTAACTCGCCCTTATGAGAAAATATTTACAAACGGGTAACAGTGCTTTTGAAGGACTGGAGTGGTAAACAGGACACCAATTTTAATTACACTGAGAAGAAACCTTGGGCTGAGAGCGCATTTGTGCTGACTCTCAGGACGGGCAACGCTGTGCAGAGAAGAGTGGTACGGGGACAGTCAGGGCTGTGGACACCATTGTCCCCAACGCCAGAGGAGAGCAGCCACATATGGGTGCACATTTGCATTTCCCCAGAGCAGGGGGGTAAGGAGCTGCAAGCGAGGCAGCAGCAGGAGTACGTTACCCAAGTCAGCCTCCAGGATACAAATAACATCTCATTTTTAGCAAGCTATTTTAGACAGCTGGGGCAGTCTGAAAGCTCTAAATTCTTTATTCTGAGGGTGGTGAGGCACTGGCGCAGGTTGCCCAGAGAAGCTGTGGCTGCCCCATCCCTGGAGGTGTTCAAGGCCAGGCTGGATGGGGCTTGGAGCAACCTGGGCTGGTGGGAGGTGTCCCTGCCCATGGCAGGGGGCTTGGACTAGATGCTGTTTAAGGTCCCTTCCAACTCAAACCATTCTATGATTTTGTGATTAAAATCATAAAGATTCATGCTTCTCTTAAATGACTTTTCCCCCAAAACCATTTAGTAGAAGCATATTAAAGTAAACCAGCCCCAGGACAGCTTACTTTAATATCCCAGAATAAAAACTGTTTTATAAAAGCTGATTCATGAACAGACCAAATATTGCTGTTCTGGGATGCACAACAAAGCACGGGGCAGATGGTCAGGGGTGGCAGCAGCTTCACTCATCTGATTTTAATCCATCACCACAACTCTGTCAGAGCCCTCAGTCACGTGCGTTTCACTTACTCACTTGTTCGGTTCATGCAAGGCATCCAAAAAAAGCCCACTGAACAAGATGTACAGCTCATATTTACTATTCAACCCTGCCAGCATCCCTGGTTTTTTAAACAAGCTTGGTGAAATAAATTTGCTCTTGGCTGAGAGAACCTCTGCCAGGTTTTCCATCCTAAGTGCGTTTTAATCCGATCGCGGCTGAAACTTTTCAAAAAACAGTATTTAATGAAAACAAACAGATGTATAACTGCCGAATGTCACTGTAAGATTGTTAACATGTGTCATCACCAAGTTTTAATAGCAAAACTAAAAAAAAAAAACACCACAAAAAACCAAACCCAAGAGTTATGACAGGGAAATACGGTTGCTATAGAAGTCCAGCTTTGACAACCACAATCTTCCCAGCAGAGAGGAGCTCCTACGCACAGCCCGAGCGGGCGCCCGTGTCAGGCTCTGCACGCACGCTCGCCCACGCAGCTCCCACCCGCGGGCTGGGCTCACCCCCCTGCCCCTGCCCACCCCGCAGCATCCTCCTGCCCTCCCCACTGCTCAGCCTCACCATGTCTGCTGGCACTTCTCAGACAGCTGGTTCAACAGAAAACCCTTAAAAAAAAAATATATATATATAAAAAAAAAAAAATAGAGTTTCCATCACATCATCTATCTGAATCGACTCATCCAGCAGGGTCACCCAACCCGGCCCGCTGGGGAGCGGAGCTATGGGTGAAAGCCTCTACCCAGGGCAGGACACAGCTCCCTTTGGCAGCAGTTCTCCAAGCCCACGCTGGAACCTCCTGCATAAATATACCCGGTTAAACAAGTTCTGAGTTACCAATCAAAGCTGCTTCTCCAGAGGATAATTCCGCTTACAGCAGGTGCTGCTCATACAAATGAAAAGGACGAGGCAAAGGAGGAGAATTTGGAAAGATACACTGGGGATGCAGTCAAAGAGATCACAGACGCCAGATCCTTTCACCCAGCCACGTTCATGCTTCAAAATACCCACATCAACATTATGACTCCTGTTTCTAAGAATAAAGCTGAATAAAATGATCAATGATTTCTCCCTCTACTTTCCATAGGAAAGCAAAGCAAAGAGCCTGTCTAAACTTTCTTTCCTTCCTTAATGAAAATCTTATTGATTTTTCATCCTTGTGAATCATTGCCTTGGAGCAATTTCTTTTAGCCGCAGGTTCTCACATTTAATTTGTATGTATGCTTAAGGGAAAGTTTATCAATAGAGTCTCCAGAGAGATACTAAAAGGGATTTATGAGAAAGTTATGAAATTTTACATATGGCATTTACGAACCCAGTTTAAAAAAAAAAAGCAAGCCTAGAATAATGCATGACATTAACAATCAGCAGCTTCATGTAGCATCCTATGCCACCTCCGTGCAGCTGTCAGCGCGTAAAGACAACAGAAGTCAGACTGAATAGATTTATGTTGATAAAGAGAAAAATAAAAAACATCACAACAGAAACTCATTCAGATGTGTGGATCTTCCACATGTTAATAGCTACCTGAAAACAAGCTGAGCAGAACATGTGTATGTCTCCATAGGATAACAGGAGAGTTAAAGTNAAAAATAAATAAATAAAAAAAAAATCCATTCAACAATACATTAACAGACAGCTTTGCCAATACCATCAGAGACATAAGAAGAAACAAACCTCTGATAATTTATTCTTAAGCTAAAATGACCCAGCTGCTTCAATTGCTAGTTACATGGGAAAAAAACTATAATGCTATGGACCTTTTAGTCCTCTTTCATGCAAAATATGCTCATTTTACTAGTCAATGGANAATTGCTATTTACATGGGAAAAAAACTACAATGCTATGGACCTTTTAGTCCTCTTTCATGCAAAATATGCTCATTTTACTAGTCAATGGAGGAAGCAAATTTATGGGCCGATGGGCATCATCCAGGATACAGTAATTTAACTGTCAGCCAGGTTCATATCTAAGAAAAGGAGATAGCCTTTTGCTTAAAAGTCGGTATTTTGCATTGTGATCAGTATTGTCTAAATGGCACTGTCAACAAGTAAAAACGATTGGCTAGAACTGGTTCCAGAAGACCTGAAAACAAGGATCTTTCACAAAGTATCTAGGCTTCTGGGGGAAAAAGAAAAAAGAAAAAAAAAGAAAAAAAAATCAGGCCCTATAAAACTTATACTTTTAGAAAAAAACTGAATCAAGTTTGTCACTCTATCAGTCAACCACCCAGTACACCTGTTGTCTTTGAGAGGTGAAGCAGGATGAAAACTTGATGGAAATCATCTTTTTCCCATTTTCTCATGCATCTTTTTGTTAAAGTACCAACTTACTAGTACTATCCTAATGGGGATAATACATTTGTCCTCGCCCATTACCCAAATTACCCAATTAAGGAAAGAATTAAATAGGGTTACCTAGCTAGTATCAATTAATATCCACCAGCAGTGATCTATAACAGAGCCTGCAGTGCGCTGCCCACACGGCTGAGAGCAGAGAGGAGAGAAACCCCTGTCGGTCACAGGGGATTAGACTGAAGAACAGACTGTGTGAGAAGGTCAAGACTTCATGATGTGAAGTGTTGCAAAGGAAGAAAAGTCCTTGAACTGCACAGGAACATGTGCTGGATGAAGCTGAATGAGATTACTTATGCAGGATCCTTATTCCACCACAAAGAAAAGCAGCAGCACAAAGAGCAAAAAGGAGATTTCACCAAGATAAGCAGATTAAAAAAATTCATCTGTTGCTCATGACAATTAGGTCTTCTACTCCAAAAACATTCAAGAACTGTAAAAAGTTATATGGGGATGAGAAAAGGTTAGGGAAATTTTTAAACTCTTACAAAATAGCCAATACCAAAATACCGAGATTAAAAGAAAGAACATTTATAAAATCCTACATGAAGCAAACATGAAAAGGTTGCTCAGTTGCAAGACAACTGAGTAATGTAACCTTTCAAAGCAGCAACAAAAAGCGATTAGACCATCCCTTGGATTGGAAATGATTGATTATTACTGCTAATATTGGAATTGAAGTTGACTGTAATGCTTTTTATGTAATTGCTTTATTGAATGCTGCATAGCTTCATTTGGTAATGTATTCAGAACATTGCAAGTTTACCGTTTCTTTAGCTCCTGACACACTAAGACACGCAGACATATAGTTACAATATATTTATCCCAATGATATTGTATTAAATGGAATACACTAAGGTTAGCTCCTGACCTTTCAGTTAAGGTCTATGGGGAATCTTCTGCCTGCAGAATCATCTAGTAGATTTGCGTAGCAGCAACTTTCCATCCTCTGCATCTGTTCACCAGTTTATTCCATAAACTGTATCAAAATACCTTAAATCTGATTTGGGACCCTGTGTTCTGTAATAATTAAATCATTTTGAGGACTCTGAAAGCTGGCTCATCTGTTTAAAAAAAAAAAAAAAATCAATCAGGGACAAGTAAATCACAGTGAAGAAGATGAACAAGTAAACCTTTTTTTATTTATATCAGAGTACATTAAAATTTTAAAATACCCATAGGCAAAGCAGGGATTTTTTTTTTTGTTTTTCACCTTTTTTTCATTCAAAAAAGCAGCCTTCAATATTTAAATGTAACCACATAGAATTAAATTTTCTCACCTGCTTTTCAATTTATTTGATTTGTTATCCCCTGGTGTCACTCCCTGCTTTTTTTGGAGAGAGTCCTAGCAAAGGTCAGTAGACAATTAGCCATCAATAAATACCTAACATGAGAGTGAAAATTTTGGGCTGCCTGAGCTTTCATTACTAAACCCAGCAACATGTTTGGAAGCTCATAACAAAAGGCATAAAGTACTTTAGAGTGTTCCGAACATAAATATAATGTTACCTTTAAAGCAGTAAGTATGAAAAATATCAAAGAAGGTGTGTAATACCAAGCTTTATCATCTATTGCACACGTATATTGACTTAACTGAGACACGCTCACTTATCTACAAAGCAAAAATTGGGTTTTAAGTACTGTACTTTGCAAGACCCTTAGGGCACAACAACATTACTGTCATCATTTACTCCGACTTCCCCGTGTCTCATTTGATCCTCCTCCAGTCTTCTCAAAACGTTGCAGCTGTGCTTCTATTTCTGTCACCTACACCAGCACCCTTGGTTAGATGGCAACACAATTATACCCGGTTGACATATAAATACACACAAGAAATGAGACATAAGCATACACACACATAGACGCGAACACGTAAGTGATACATTTAACACTCAGACACACGGTATAACTTTAATTTCAGTGCTACACGTACAAGGATATACTTGGCTTTTTTTTCCCCCCTCCCCTACTTTTTCACGTTTAGAACCAATTCTAAAAGTACGGTTTTCTTAGCACTTTGCACAGGAATGCGGAAGACAGAGGACTGATATTTGCTTAAGAGGGAAGTGTGATCAATAACAGTTAAAGTTTGGATAAACCCTCATTATCAGATTTCTACAACTTTGAAACGAGTGCATGTCAGCTACCTGATAAGCACAGACAACACCACACATTACCAGCTCATCACTGACAGTGAATAATGCTAAATTTGGGAATATACACCTGCAAAATCAAGAATTTTCACATGAACAACTATTTAAATTAAGATACTCTACTTGGGTTATGAAATATTTAATGCCAGTTAGAAAATAGATGTACTGAATTAGTTTAACTGAAAATATCGGAAGCTCAGATAACTTATTCTAGCCGTAGAGTGTACACGTTTAACACACGGAGCTGCAAACATTTTATTAAAATCCATTTTTACTTCTGCTTGAATTCCATATTACTTTATTAATACAAGCAAGAACATTAAGAGAATGACAATAAAAACTTTACACGAGCACTACCTTATGGGCGCCATATTTAATAAACGAACTTCTGAAAAGTTCCTGGTGTTTCATCATTACAGCCTCCTTTTAATCCTTGTCTGTAAAAACTGCAATTCTGTACTCCATCCAGGCAGCTGCTTCAAAACTATGCAGCCAATACACATGAAACTTAATAAACGTAGAGAAATAATTTTTCTATATGAAGTGTCTCCACTGTGAAGATTTTCAGCAGCTAGAAGCNGTTTCATCATTACAGCCTCCTTTTAATCCTTGTCTGTAAAAACTCCAATTCTGCACTCCATCCAGGCAGCTGCTTCAAAACTATGCAGCTAATACACATGAAACTTAATAAACATAGAGAAATAATTTTTCTATATGAAGTGTCTCCACTGCGAAGATTTTCAGCAGCTAGAAGTGCTTATTTTGCTGAAAAGCAACTGGGTGATATAAATCAGTTTAACTAATGGGTCAAAAGATCTTAAAGATGTCACAAGTACTGAATTTATTTTTGTCTTGAGCAGCTCCAAACTTGTGAAATTTATGATTATAAATGTCATACTGTAGAGAAGTAAAACATGCCTCACACATAGGTGGATATTTTTAAACTATTGATATTTGAAGGTCTTTGGATCTCAGGGGTGATAGAATAAAGCCCAGGGGACACCCATCAGTGAAAAAGTTCAGGTGATAACCCAATAAACACCAGATATCTCCTCACCCTGTATTTAATCCCGTGGCTGGCACCACCAGCCATGTTTCGTATTTCTGTTGATCTATTCAATAGGTCAATAAAGTCCTAATAAAGACTTACTAAAGTATGTACCTTACACATTTCATTTTTTAAGTATACTGAAAATGTAATACTTTAAATGTCAGGATTTTTCAGCAAGTCATACGGTGTGAACTATTACTGCAAATAAAGCGTAGGAACACTTTTCAAGTTGCTGTTGACTATGCCAGGGAATATGAATCCTTTCATTACCACTCCGTTCTGTACAGGGTATAAACATCACTCTGAACTTGTTCCCAGGTCCTTGGGCTGCGCTGGTGGCATCAGCCCCTTCGCAAAGTCTTCTGCTCAAAGTTTGCCAGCGCTGCTTTATAAAGAGACACAAAGAGCTTTTAAAACCAGATCCTGTGGAATACAGAGAGGGGTGAAAAAACCACACATCATTGAGTGGGCAAAACCAAGCTGCAAATACATTGGCTTAAGAGAAATAACGTGGGTTTACTGGTACTTTCCCCGGGAACAGTTGGGTACCAAGTCGTGCGAGCTGCGGCTCGGCAGCGACGTGGGATGCGCGATCGAGGCGTTGGTCTGGCTCCTCTTTGAACATATGCCCTTTCAAGTGAAATTAATCACTCTCTTTATCACTCCTGCAGCATCTGGAGCCATAATCATTACCCAACTGCTGAGAAAGAAATGAAACCACTAATCGCACGGGGAGTAGGGCTTAGCGTTCAGAGCAGGAAAGTTTTTATTAAGTTCTCATTTGAAAAGTGATTTTTCATGGCTAGCTTTGCAGGACATGCCACACAAAAGCTGGATATACTTCAGCAACTGTCTACAACTCATCCCCCAGCATATAGAACCGATATATTTAGAACCACTATAATGAGGTTTTAACATGCTTTTCCAAATTTAGCTCTATAATCCTAAATGGCTGTTATACGCAAGTATGACACGGAGATACACTTAACCATAAACTTTAAAAGGTCACTAGAAGAAGGAACTGCAGAAGTCTACCAAGTGGTAGACACCAGGCAACAGTAAGGACCAGATACTGCCTCTGGAGTCAAACACCACACTCCTACTGATCTCAGCAGGAATTCTCTATGCAAACTGAAGCTCAGATATTCAAAACTACTAGACAGAATGAAATGCCCAGTTAATATATCAACTAGCTGAGGGTGATTAAATTAAACCATAACACTACGTCAATAATCTGCACTACCATGAAATATCCCCCCCATCCCTTCCAACGTCTCCATTTCATGTTCCTGGCTTTTACTGTTCAAATTTTTTTAAAAGAAATAACAAAACAAGATTAAGTGGATTACAGCAGCACTATTCCCATACATATCAGGAAAAAAAAAAAATCTAGGGAAATACCAGTATCAGTGGGCGGACTACCCAAAAGTCATGTCCCTAGAAAAAGCCAGTTCTATTATCTGCATACTGAGAACAACAATATGTAACTTAGCTATTTCTAATACAATTTTGGATATTTTCCCCCACAATTCTGCTGTACACAAGAGCTGAATGAGGAAGTGATTACCCCGATATATTGAAATCGTTCAATTAAGTGGCTAAGTGAAATTCTTATTCTAACTAACTTAAGATATAATTATTTTAAAAAAACCTGCAGGGTTCTGAGCAAGGGCAGCAGAATAATTAAATCTAGTACTCCGCTGAAACAGGCTGAATATGTGATCATCCATTTTTAATGCTCCGCCTATACGTAACAACAGAAATCTTTCCAACAGCTGCATTCAATTAAAAAAATATTAACCCCAAGGAAAAAGTACAAAAACATCCCCATCTGTTTTTCTTGCCACTCACTGTGCTTCTTTTGTGAGTGAAATATGTACAACAATACAATCCAACAAAGTTGAATGAAAAGTACCACAATTCCAATAATAAGCTATCTTTTTTTTTTAAATGAACAATTTAAAAGAAACCACTTTTGCAGATTTTCCCCTGTGACCCGCAGCTCTGTTCCCATAGTAACTATTGAGGAAAGAAAAGGATAAGACGCCTAACTTATACTTTTCCCAATACCAACAAAAAACAGAAAAAAGCACCTCATTCTCAAAAACTATTATTCTCAGGAAGGGAAGAGGGACATTAAAAGATTAGTGTGAATCTCCTGTGTAATCTAGTTTAAACCACCACCTACTGAACATTTGATGTTAGTTAGACAAAGATATTTGTTAAAGGGTGTAGTCTTTGTGTAAGAGAACTATTGAAATAGTTTTGCAAGCCCAACAATAACAAAATTACCAGGCACATGCTGTAAAAGCTTACATGTGAACTCAGCAAGCACCGCCGTCAGCCTACAGCCCTGCTGCGGCACAGCACTCATCTCCGCTGAGGAACTGGTACTCCGCGTATTATCTCCAAGCATAGAAAGTGTTCATTTTAACATATATTTCGGTGTCATTTCAGTTCCTCTTTTGCTTGCCTTTTTAATTTGACTGATACGTTATGCTTCCCGTATTGCTTGCTGTAGTGCATTTTTCTAGGAAAAAAAATACCAAAGCCAGCGACTCGTTCTCCAACCTGTGCCACCAAGAATGTTTCACTGCTGTCTTCGAGTCCCTACGGGAAACAGAATCACAGAATCTCCTAGATTGGAAAAGACCTGTAAGATCATCTAGTCCAATCGTTAACCTAACACTGACAAGCCCACCATGTCCCTAAGCACCATATCTACACGACCCTTAAATACCTCCAGGGATGACCAAAGCTAACAAGAACATACCAGGTTTTAAAGACAAGGAAGAAGGGCACCAGTTTAAGCATTTCTGCATCTCTGAGCACGCTTTCCAAACCATAGCTCCTCCAGGAACAACTCTGATGTCTCTGACACCGGATGGCATTCTCTGGGCCAACAGGGCATGTTCTTCAACCATGTCCCATACACTGAGCTTTTAGCCCTGTGGATTAAGGATAAATCCAGAAGCTACGGTGGACAGGACCCAGGTGGGTATGCAATAGGCTGCTGTGGCACATTTATCCAACACAGCAGCAGACTTCAAGCGCCTAGAGGACAGGCCAGGCTGGAAGATGAGCTTCCAGCATGGGAAAGGTTCTTCAGGAGAGAGATGGAGCTCTTTTCACGTTTGTCTGGTTCTCTGACAAACTCACCAGCATCTACTGCCTAAAGACACAAAGTCTCCACCAAACTTGAAATGTCTCACCGACCTAAGCAGTATTTGTATCACCACTGCAAAGTGTTACAGAGTAAGGCAGCAGATGCACCTCC
>RSEF01000007.1:35097928-35114927 GCA_003993805.1 Himantopus leucocephalus | reverse complement strand
GCGGCAAGGAGAAGGAGACGTCCAGCTCCCAGAGGACCTTCAGTCCCATCCTACAAAGCCAGCCACCGCAAATGCGTTTAGCAGGTTCTTAAGATGAAATCTGCCAGTGCAAAGAAATGGCAAGGGATCTGATAACACTGTGATGTGTTCCTTCTTCTCTCTATTCAACTTATCTTCGGCATGAAATTTATCGTGGTACAAGCAGACTAAACCAAAGCTGAGAATGGACTCCAGGCGCAAAATTTGGTTCTGAATACAGACCCCATGTCCTACGTTTAAGATCCCTAACAACTGAAATACCAGACCTGGAACTGGTTTAGCTCCATACCACGTGTGAACATGGGATAAACACAAGCAATGCGGGAAATGCAGCAGGAAAAGCAGAGGTTGCTTATCAGTACATGATGAACCAGCCTGAAAGGAAAAACTAGACATTACTCAGGCATTTCTCTGGAATTTGGGACTCACATTCAAGTCCCTGATCTTTGAGCTCCAGATCAGCAACCAGGTACTCCAGAGAGCTCTCTCTGACTACGGGATTTTAATTAAGCTCTCCAACACTTCAGACGAATACCGGGGTCAGGTTGTGACTGAGAGAGGAATGGATCGAGTCCTGTTGCTGGAACATTTTTACACCGTACAACTCATTAAAACAATCACTGTGTGGTGTTGGAAGCAAGGAGGGGTGTCTCTCTGGGTCTCCCCTACAACACAGGAGCCCAACTTCTAAATGCCTTCTTCAGTGATCGTCCACACTGTTTACACACCATGGAAAAACTTCAAAACAAGAGGGACTAAGAAAGGCATACAATAAAATACAATCTTAAAAGTTGTGATTCAGCCTGGTAATTCAAATCTCTCTTTCCCTCGTCCCAAAATATGACGAACCAGCTGCTTATTTAGGCAGATTTTACATGAGTTTCAAGATATTTTGGATTCGTCCACATTCAGGTGGGAACAGTTTTGAAGTCTCAAAAAATGTTTGTGGTATGTGCCACATCACACAAGCTAGTTTCTGATGTAAATTTACATATTAACTTTTTCTTATGTAATAGCTTTTGTATTTATACCATGTTTAAATTCTCAACATATTTCTACTTATTAGTGATCAATCCTACTTTTATACATAAAAAACGTCACAACCGTTTTAGAGTAAGACAAGAGATAACACCTGTCTTCAAGATTTGCCTTCATTGGCATAATCTTCGTGACTTTCATTAAAATTATCAGTTGCTAGAAGTTTAGTCCAGAAAATTCCATTATATTCCTAACCTTATGAAAAGCAACATTGTCATAACACATAATACACAGCATTGTTCTTGATAAGAAACTGAAGATAAATCTGAAAATAGTACATATTGAATATACAGTAAAACTTTTAATTTCAAGCTGTATTTAAATTACTTTGAAACAGTTTCTATCATGATAAATTCATGCAATTATATTTAATCAGATATTGACTAACTATGGTGGAAGATGCAATGTAATATCTGTTATCTGGTTTAGTTCATTCTTGCGTTTCGGATGAACTGCATTTCAGGTGAGACCTGGAAAACCATCGAGCTGACCAAAGACAGTAATGCAGGCAAGGGACCAGATTTACTGCTTTGCTCATGTCTTCTGGGTTAATTTAATTCACAATTTACATTAAATTCAGAATGCAACCCGCCGAGTCCCGACACCTGGACAAAGTAATGCAGACCACAAGCGGCCTTATGTGAAGCACAAGCGAAGCTCAGAAATCTTGAGCATCCTTCAGAAATGAGATGGAGAGGACCTCATTCCTCCCCAATGCAAAGACAGCACGGAAGTCCTCGGGAGTAAAAGGGGGGCCCTCAGGCATCCTGCAATTAACTTTGTTTGCCCATCTAGATGGCTGCTCACCTCACACAGAAGAGCTGAGGAGGAGCGAGTCGCCCAGTGCCTTCAGCATTGCAGTTACCATCTGTGACGGTCAGAAAACGGAGTCACCGACTTTCTGTCAAGGGAAATAAAAGGAATTAGTGACATTGGCTCCAAGAGTGATCGCACCCAAAAATGCAGAACAAGGAAAGAAATTATTCAGATGCTCAGATTTACGTGCTGGAGGGGAGCCAGCACGCCCAGCCCCGCGCAGACAACACTCATCTGAACTGCAGGGCAGCTCTCCAGGTCCCGCAGAATGCTGTAAAAACAACACATCTGAAATAGGTGGGGGCATGAAATGGGCAAATCCGAGGAAACCTCAGGTAACAGCTGATAAAGATGCCGAGATTTTTAACGAAGCACCAGTAGCGCTCATCGGCTGCTTTCTCAATACACTGCCTTCATCGCAGCATTCAAAGGGTCAGTAAACAGCAATAAATCCCTGGGAGTAGCAGCCTCCTGCCCAAAACAAGGGGGTTCGCATATGTTCATTCTTTGGGCAGGACTACAAAGATAACTGGCTGCTGCTCCCCATGGAGCAAGAACAGAGATTACATTAAGTCAGAAAAAATAGAAATAAATTAGACACCATGAGACCGATTCTAATCTCAACCACCCCAGCAGAGTTCAGAGTCCACTGATTTACACCACAGCAAAGCACAATAAAAATTTGTCTGTATATCTAGGTTTGTATAACACAATTTGGAACAGTAGCTGTTCTGTCCTGATACGATAAAAAATTATTGCACAGGCAACATATGCTATCTACAGAAACATGAATAAATTACATTATGAAGGCCACCAACACTTCACATCAAATTTAGCTACAGTATATCTCAGCTCCCGAATGTGTCAGCATGGCTAGCTGTAAACTGGCAAATAGAAAAGAAAAAAAATGGAGAAAAAAACGTGAAATTTACATTTTAAAAATTGATTTCACCAAGACTCGTCATGGTTAAATTCACTCAGTGGCTTAAATATGTTCAAGATACGTGTTTTACTCTGAAAAATATCTTGCTTTTCCAAAACTGATTCTCTGAATATATTCAAAACCCTTTATAATACAGGCCTAGCCAATTAATAGTCTGCACTAACAGATTCTCATGAAGTTAAATAATGAGGTGTTGTTCTCCTACATTTGAAGGATTAGGCCCAAGCATCCTTTTAGCTTTGTTTGGTTTGTATGGGATCTTGTTCAGAAAAACAAGGCTATCATGCATTAGCTGTAATGGCTGGGAATATACAGGCAGTCATGAAAAAGCCACGTGCAAGTTTTCTAATGATCCCAACAATGCATTTACATTATCTAATCCATTGCTAATTCTCTTAATGACAGGATTGAATAAAACTAGTTTTAAATAACAGACTTCCATTTAGAAACCTACATTTCTACTGAAAACAAGGCATTCAAGTACAGTGTCAAAATGGTATAAATAAATAAATACGTACACAGCTGACAAATAAATATCTGATTTCTGAAGTGTTCAAAATTTAATTTCATTTTCAATGTCAATGAAACATCCAGCAGCCAAATCCCAGTCTAATCCTTGCTCAGCTAGGGAGGGGGAAAAGCCTCTGGGAAACTCTTCCCATTTTCCAGCCACTGCTCAGACAACCACAAGCTACAGATGTGCAAGCAGAGGCAGATGTTTCCAAGCCACAGGCACTGGGCTAGTCCAAGACACATTAGAGTCCTCAAAAGCATCCAACACTGAAAGACAAAAGATTGATGGTCCAATTTTGACTCCCCACACTACACAAACTGCAGTGGCAGAGAAGGGACCAGTTGCACTTTCTACAAGTTTCTACAGGACCAGAGGTTTCTCTAGTCGTTCTGCACCATTTCTGTGGTTTAGGAAAGTTCAATCTGGTTCTGCTTCAACGTAGATTTATACAGTATTTATTACTGAACTCCAAAAAAGATCAACTTAAACTGATCTAAACCTGAGACATGATTTCAGCCTTGTCATACATCAATTAAATTCCCCCCGAGTTCACCGGGAGTTGTGACCTTCCCCGTCATGGGTAAATCTGACCTACTTTTTTTGTATGAGAAGTGAATGCTGACAAGGACATCTGGGTAGCACTCCCCATTTAAAATACATGATGCAATTAGAATAATCCCAAACACTTTAAACAGCAACCAAAAAAAAAATAAAAATCAACTGCAGATCATACGCGTGGCTATAAAGCATTTGGCAGGTGTCTAGCACAAAGATAAGCATCATTAATCACGAATAAATTTTCTTAACACAAACATAAGCAGTAATTATGCAACTGTTTGCCTACTACACACAGCACAAACCCATTGCTTGTGATATTCCAAGATAATCTGGATGTTTATAGCATGCTCTTTATCCTCAGATACCAGTAAAATCTGCCCTTGCCTTCTCAGAAAGCTTTTATCCAAAAAAGCTAATTCCATTCTGCCCTAAAGCAGCAGAATGCACGGCCTGTAACAGCACAGGCTGATGACCACAGGTATGCACTGCAAACCATCCCTGGGGGAAGTATTCCCAAAAAAACACGAATGCCAGTGCTACAGCTACGGAGCACAATGAAGGTGTTTGCACAGTCGCGTACAACAAACCAGGAACAGACCTTCAAATGTAAGTGTGTACGTGCCCGTGACACGGGTGTACATGCATACCGCCCAGTTTTTTATTTAATGAACAGTTACACTAAATTGCCTTTATTTCTTACGGAAAACAAACACCATATATTCTTCCACTTACGCAAATGGAGGAAGACAGTCTTCTGGTTAAAGTAGGGGCACCCTAAATTCATTCCGCCTCCAGCTGTGTCAGAAACCTCCTGTGCAAGAAGTCACTTAAGGTCACACTCTGACACTAATACTTGATTGTGCAAGCGCTCCCCTTGATTTCTGCAGAGTGACTTTGCATGTATGAGAATGGTAGCTTGATTCTCTACACCTCTACTTCATCTGCACGCCTCAGTGAAGAATATTTACTTTTCTTTCTGGAACACTTTAAAAAATCCTGGATAAAAAAAAAAAACATACAGCGTGAATGAGCTAAATTTATACATTAGGTTGATAATCGCCTAACAGTATTTTTGCCCTAAGTGGTCACCCATCAGGAATCAAAACATTAAGCTCCACAATTCTTTGGTAATTTGCTACAATAACTGTAAGGGTAAATAATGCCTGAAAGAACATCTGGTGTTAACACATCTGCAGACGGAAGATAACTCCAGCAAACAACCAGCAGACGGTCTAAATGAGCCTGCTTCGGGCTGGGAGTAAGCCTGCACCATCTCCAGATCGACGAAGCCGAACATAAATTCATACTGGTCCCTCTTCATGTATAAACCTTAACAGCCCTCCTCAACGCTCAGTTGGAAAGCTTAGTAGGTAGTCACCATCTTCACCAGTTGTATTTGAAAGTTCAGGTGATCTCTGTAGCCCAATTGTAAGAATCTATTAATTATGTAATCTTTTTTTCGTCTACTCAATCGTATTCACTTCTTGTCCCAAAGCTATGGCAGCTCCTGGGAATGAAAAGCAAGAATATGAAATTACTGTACTGCCAATGAATTGCTTCTTAACTTACATCAATTTGTTTGGGGTAAAAACCATGAATCCTAACTTTTCCTGCTTCAGTTTTCGTACATCCTAAAAATGTAATAAAAGCAGGTTGGAATTTAGAAGTTTAATTATAAACTTAGCTAAGTGGATTATAATGAAAGATGTTCCAGCAAGGGAGCTCAAACTGATGCATTATGACTACATTAAAGGAAACACCAGAGAATAGACTTTCCATCAGTAGAACGAGTTTAATTAAAACAGTGATAGAGCAGAACTGTTCTGTGAAACGATGCTGCTGTTACGTCTCCTTCACTCTAAGTACTTCCAATGGACTCTACGGGAACACACTTGACTTTCAATAATAAAAACTATATGTGATTTCAGACTTNATGTAGTTGAAGCAAAACTTGCTTCATTCGTGCACAAACAGGCATGGCTTACACTCTGCCAGGAGAGCAGAGAGATTTCAAAGTCAAGGATTCGAGAGTTTGTGAAAGGCACCATCCTGACACTCCTCAGCTGCATGATCACACAAGGCACCTACAGCCACCCACAGCCCCCGTGTCCATTGAGAGAAGGATGAACGATGCTCAACAACCAAGGAACACCCTGACATTTCCTTCTAGAAAAATCATTCAGTGTGACCCAGTATGCAAGTGCCCAAGTGCGATCCAACCCTTGGACTTCTCAGTGGTATTTAACAGCCACGGACCTTTTGGTGCTCTCGACGTTGTAACTTAGCACTCAAAGTAGGCTAATTTACCTTCACAAATGTTCTTCAAGCTATTATCATACTCCTCACAGCAGGAACAAGCACAGAGCAATTAAGATCAAAATGCTTAAGACTGTCAATAGGTTTCTCTTGTGAACTCAGGCATTGATTTTTTTTCTGAGCAGCAGAACATAGAAAGTGTCCAATAACTTTTAAGTAACCTTTTCACACTGCTTGTGCACTTTCATATATTTAATTAAATACAAGGAAGGCTGCAGCAACTCAAACCAAACACCCGCAAAGTCCCAGATCATGCCTCCGACAGCAGAACGACGCCAAATGCCCACAGTGCAGTATAAGAACAGAGCGTGCATAAGTAATACTTTTCGCTATACCTTTCCAGCCTCCAACTAGTTGTGGCTTCCACACAACCTGAGTCAGAAGGTCTTTGTGTCTGACAGCCCTCTTATAAACTTACGGAGTCACACTCTGAACCTCGATAAGTTTGGGGATTTTTTTTTTATATAGGTTATGTATATAACCTATATACACCTACACCTGGATAACTTCTCATGGCAGGCTTGTCAGCCAGCACAGCAGAACACAGCCCAGAATAAGCTCAGTGATGTTTTCACGCTATAGTACATCCTTTCCATAACAGTAAAACTTTACAGCTTTGAGGGGAAAAAAGTTTCTTTTTATTTCTTTTTCAATGGTTAGAGAAAAGTTTTAGTCCATTATCAATACAATATTCTGCTTTAGCTTTTATCATTGGCACTGGATGAACTGAAGGTCTTTTCAAACCCAGCTATATCTAAGAATTATGGTCACAGTTGCACACATCTTGGATTACTGTTAAATTGCAATTAAGCAGACAAAGGGAAAGGGAGCTGGCACTGCTTCCAACGCCATTTCAGTAAATGCTATTGCAAGTTGTTGTTCAAAGAGGATTACTCGCACTCTACTGGCAAAACATTGCATATAATGCACGTTCAGCAGTATAATACCATTTGAAAACTAGTATTTGAAATTATTTTCCTGTAAGAGGCAAACCTGCTCAGTAGAGAGCAAACTCCCTACTTTAGCAGCACGACCACTCACACTGAACACAACGGAAAGCTTCAAAGTCACCAATTACAAGGCAGCAGAGTTTCAAAAAAAGAAAAAACCACCTCATAACCTCTGCTGCAGGAACAACGGCAGATTTTCCTAGCATTCCCATTAAAGTGCTTTCAGTTCACAGAAATTAAATTGCTTTACTGCAGCGATTTTCTTCTGCATTCTGATATTACTTTATATTATTTGACATTAATACAGCATCGCGGGCTGTAGGTCAGGGGTTTTTTTTTCCTCCTCGCTGGAACATGGCCACCACGCAGAGTTTATCAATCTTAAACACAAGGTCAAAATAATACGATCGGGTACCACCAAGCATATGAGCTCAGCAAAGACTTAGGCTCTGCTTAGCAGGGGAAGGACCATCTGCTTCCTTGTCACAGGACTGGCGTACCTGAAGCTTATCTCCAATTTAAATTGTTATATTCTACACTTCCACGGAACAACCAGAGCAACCGAGTGCATGCACACACCCAAGCATCTGACCAAACAAATTAACTCCAGATAGGCAGGAAAATGTTACAGTTCTAACTCGTTATTCAGCTCTGGGGACAGTATATGGGTCCAGTTTTGAACCTCTAAATATTGGTGACTCTGGTTAAAATAACCCCATTCCTGTACATGCAAATATGCAGAGGCCAGCTTCAATACTTCTTGAATGTACAAAGCTTTCCTTCTGCTGTAACACTTACACTAAGAATAATTTTTTTTCCACAGTATTCGTACCTGTATTTGTATGTAGTCATTATTATTTTGCCGTTTGCACTACCTGGCTCGAGTCTACACCCAAATGAGCTAATACATAGAGACACCCACATATCCACAAAATAAATTCCATTTCAAAAAACTCATTTCCAAAGTACTGCAATAAACATTTATTCCAATGCATCCTCTGTCATCAGCTACTTATTTCAGTGCACCAAAGTACAAACGCGTAGAAGAGGAGAAAATACGGAGCACAACACAATGCAAACACTATACCACTCCAGAAATGCATGAGCTCTACAGAGGAGCACAGTTAATCAAACACTGACACTGTACTTCTTCATTTCCTATCAAACATCACCAGTGAAGTCTTGTGATGAAGTCTCCTACAACCAAGGCTTCGCCGTTTCTACAGAATAAAACCCTGTGTAAGTCAGGTCCCATGTAAGAATACGTACTTTAAGGAATTATAGCTAAAGTTGTCAAAATAAGTTAATCAAATACATTTTGTGATGCCCTACTATTGATTCATTTATTTTCTTTCCACCCACTTTGCAAGGGATGCCCCAGTCATTGATGGAAATTGGCCCAGGCAGACAGTGTAATACAAGGGTTAAGAAAAAAATGATATTACTGAACACACATGGGGAGAAAAAGAGCGGCATTGGGATAAAGAACTTCTAAAAACTGCTTCTGAACATGTGCACAGATGCTAACATGCACACACTGTGCTCCAAATCCAGTGTTTGCTAATTGCTATACAGACTTACTCCAACACACCAAGAGTAACAGTAGTGTAATAACACCCAGCTCGTAATGCAAAGTAGCATTTGGGGTTTAGGGGGAATTTATTTTCAGATATGCACAAGCTACTGCTTATACCAAACTTCCCCACGCCACCGTGCAAGGGTCTTCACGGAAAGGCTTCACGAACTCATCTCCCCCCGCAGTGGTAGTATCCAGGAAGAACATGCCTCCACAGAAGACACATGCAGCAGCCGAGAGCTCACGTCATCCCATCTCATCGCTCCCTCCGGAGTGGGAGAAGCACCAGACACACGCTCCGGCTCAGAACCTGGCATTAGGATGCATGCCTGAAACTCAGGCATTCCCAGGCACTTTGCGAGAGCCGCCGAACCAGGTGTAGGAATATGTTTTTCATATCAAAAACCATTAATAACATCTGCACATTTACTTAAAAGTGGACTTGCTTTCACCCCAAGATTAACTATGCATGAGGACCACAAAAATCCCAAATTACCGTAAGGGCAGTTAGAAAGAATGATACTACCCTTTAAAGCAGTTGGAGCAACCAGTTGCGTAAAGCTATATATATATATATATATTTAAAAATTTTGTCACTGTTACCTTTTTCATTCCCATTTCTTTTCCCCTGTAGCTGGTGATAGTCACTCAGTGTATTTCATCACATTGGAAAGTCTAATCTCTTTAGGGCGAGAAATACATTTGCCCTGAACACAATATAATACGATTCACACAGGGGTCCCTGACACTATTGCAGTATTGATACGAAAAAATAATCATAATGATATCAACCGATAAAAGCCCTCAGTATAATATTATTTAAGCAAGGTCAATTGCCCATGCAGGTTGTTCTTACCAGAGTTCACGTTACATCACTGGTCCCATCATCCTGACCTTCCCTGCTGTCATCCCCATTACAGTTCAATTAACAGAGGAGTCCTGCAGTGGCTTGATGAGCATCTGCTGCCTCTACCTGGCAGTAATTCAATAAGGATACGCCATAGGAAGAGATAATGAGAAGTCAGCCCAGTTGTTCTGTCTTCCCCCAGGAGAGCAGATGAGTTTGGTTTATGAGAAAGAGCATGACCTATGAAAATTATCAGTTAATTTCGTATTCCAGAGCTTCAGCGCGCTACTGGTAACTTAAAGCGTTCTCTGGTTTCTCTGATGGTGCAGCCCATGAGGGTCCAGAGTCGTTTTTCCTGGTGGGTCCCTGATTAACCATCCTTCCCACACTGAAACGATACATCGTCCAGAAAGCATTTTCTCTTTGGCAGTTCTACCAAAGGAACAGTTTCTACTCGGGCATTCAGCAGCGGTAGGTCTGAATTAAAAGAATTAAACACCTGAGCATAGAAAATGGGCCAAAACCACCACCAAAGTAATTCAGACAGAATGAAATTCACACCCGCGTCAAACCTGGGTGAAACACTTTTACAAAGCCAAAATCTCTTAGGTTCTCCTGTGCTGCAGGTTGTATCAGCCTGGATGTCCTCTCCCTGCCCCACAGAACAGAGTTATCAATGTTATCAAAATTATCAATTTAAAGGGAAGTGATCACCTCCTCCTCACTGGAGCCCAAATTCTGGTTCTCCCTCCACTTCCTTCTGCACCTTTCCTGCAGAGTCCCCCCCCTTAACTCTCCCCTATCCTCTCTAACTCTCCTGTTGCTTTAGGAACACCTATTGCATCACTAAAAACCCAGAGCCACCTACAGTCCCTTCATCTCCTACTCCACCACTGGTTGTCACAGTGACCGAGGGATGCGGCTCTGTATTGTCTCCTGTAGAGCTCGCTCTCTTTCTCACTAGCATGGATCAAACAGCGCTGGAAATGTTGAACTTCTCTGCCTCTGCTTTTGAGATTTCCAATTTCTTCCACTATTTCCCACATTTCTCCTGTTCTGGGTACTGAAGATAACTACATTCTTCTTTCTACACAGCTTCCATTGATGTTCAAACTTTGACCGACTCCTCTGTCGCCCTGTTTCCTTCGGCTCACTCCTCCTAAACCCCACGTTTATTCTCACCAACTACAGCTGCTAGGATAGGACGTATTTTGCCTTGTGACCGTAGCGTCCTCATCAGTTTTGCAGCCCTATTTCAACAATCCTATTCACCAAAACAGGCATTTTCAACTTTATTCCAAAGACAATTTTCTATTTCGTGTCGTCTTAATATCATTAAGGTGCAGATTTACTCAAGAAGAGGATGGGCATGGGAGGGGAAAAAAAGAAGATACATTTCTTCTCTAAGCTCTGCTTCTGTAACGCGGCCAGTGAACCACAGTGAATTTACATGGCTACGCGTTCCCCGANAGAGGATGGGCATGGGAGGGGAAAAAAAGAAGATACATTTCCTCTCTAAGCTCTGCTTCTGTAACGTGGCCAGTGAACCACAGTGAATTTACATGGCTACGCGTTCCCCGACCTCCACGTTCACGCCTTTCTTTCTCTCAAGATCGGCTTCATTTGAGACACATCCTTTCCCGTCACACAATTATTTGCACTGCACTGAGAACTGCTTCCCTGCTCTGACCGCGCTTTTCCATGAGTACAGTCATCAGGTCTGTTCATTCCCCATCCATAGGATAACCCAGGCTGGCAGGTCCCTGCCTCCGGAGGTCTCTAGTCCAACCTTCTGCTCAAAGTGGGATCAGACAGCTATGAAGCACACAAGACATACTACACTGTCCTCAACTTTTTTATTTTGCTTCTACTTCCCACCAGGAAGCTTAGCCTGCCAAGCTCACGCCAACTGACGCCAGATCTCAGGTTGTGGTTCATCTCTTGCAAGTCCTACAACCAGGCAGCTTTCCCCCCCTTTCAACAGAATTCTCTTCTCTTTCTTCACTTCTGCCACCTCTTTCTGCTCTTCGGTTTAACTACCTGCTGCACATCTGCTCCTGGCTACCCCTTCCTCAGTGCTCAAACCCTTGCCATCTTCTGCCTCTCATTCTTTCCCATACTAAACCAGTTGATTTCTCCCAAAAAATAACAGACAGCATTTTATGAAACTCGCCACCCTTTCTCAGCTTGGTTGCTCATCCATTTTGTCACCCTAAATTATTTTGTTCCTTCTCCTAACTAACCCTTTGTTCACTTGCATCTCCTCTCTCCTATTTTCTGATTCTCTGGGGTCATTTTCATGCATCCCACATTTTCTCCTCTATTGTTTTTTGCCTTTTTTTTTTTTTTATTTGTAGAAATGTAATCAAAATGNGACACACTACATTATATCCAAAATAGGACACTATAACAATTTTAGAGTTGCCAATAATCAGCATTTACTAAATGCTAGAATTAAAGTTGCCTTGCACGAATGTAGTAAGACAGTCAGGTTTCATGATTACATCTATTTTTACCATATTACTAAAGTCTATATTAAAAAGCAATTTAAATCTATCTTTGACTTCTTTTCCTTTTATCTATTCATCACACTTGCTTTCAACCCTCTCAAAGCCTTACTCATACTCCTCTCTGAAACAAGCAGAAAGGATGTTAATATCCAACAACTGCAATTACAGAAAATGTTACTTACTTCACTCTTAATAATTATGTGTACCATTAAAAAAAAAACACAGATTTTTATTTAACTATATTAGGTTAAATATCTTTAAATTTGATAAGCACGCTATGGACTAGTTCTCATTTGGTTAAAGAAAGAACAGACAGAGTCTATACAAGTGCTACCAAATCAGTTAGTGATGTTCACTACCTAAATTTTGTTTTAAAGCTGCATCTCATTATGAATAGCAGAGTAAAACATATATATTTAGTCATTCAGGGCACAACTCTAAGCTGCAAGTAAGGAGTATAAAACGCTGTTTCAGGGGAAGGACTGAGAACAACTCACGGGGTGCCAAGACGGGGCTAACGGGAGGATTTCAAAAACACGACAACCAACAGGAGGCTGCCCAAAGTTTTCAATTCCAATTGACAATACTGGACTTGCATTTTATCCACTCGAGTTTGTGGTGGTTAGAGTACACCAAAACTTTATTTTTTTAAAAAGACATACAAAACCCACATTTTTCATACTAGTCAAGACAAACTTGTCAGACTTTTGCAGGTTAATATATTTTACGGCCTATTTTTTTCCCCCAAATACTTCACTTTTCCAAATTAGGTGACTTAATGAATGAGTCGACTAATGCTAGAGTGTTTGTAAAAGGATACACACAGATGGATGTTTACCAGACTTTAGCCTTCATTTTCCATGTGTTTCAGAATGCAAATAAAAATTGAGTCAACCTTCAGAAGAAATCGGTGCTGGCAGAAGTTCTCTTTGTGGATTTACACTTAGAGAGATTACCACCTTCTGCAGTGAAATGGCTGCACTTTAAACTAAATAAAATCTCCGTTGTTGATAGCTTTCCAAGTCTGATACATTCTTGCTCGCTGAAAGTATTTGGGACTGCTACTATGAACACTTTCAGTATTAAAACCTGCATCCATTCTCAGGCTTGTATTCCACATTATTTGAATTATTTTACCCTCCTCTAGCATTTTCTTCCTTCAGAAAGATGGGAATCTGAACTAAATACAGGACTTGATATTAGCAGTAATCCAATATATCTATTACACAAACAAATCTAAAATAAAATTATAATTTAAATGGCAGAAGTAAATATATTGCAAGCCCTGGGCATTTCTTTAAGAATTGGTCTACCGGACAATACGTGGCAGAGGCGGCACTAGAGCTGGGTCGTAATTTTGCCTATATTATTTTTCTCCTTATGTGTTAAACCTAGCAGGGAACTGGGTTACTACTAGAGTTAGAACGCCATTTACTATGTAATTTTTCCTCAGTACATGAGTCTTTTAAAAAAAGGACNTTTAAAAGGACTGCAATTGCTTTGCGTTATACAAAAAGATTGATCTGTAGAAAGTGGAAAATGTTTCCTGTCCTACTTTCAAGATTGGGATTTTGTCACGCCAGCAATTGTTTCGTGGGATCATTCCACGTCTAAGACAAAGGGAAAAAAAACAGAGCAACGCTTGTCCTGTGGAAAGAATTTCCCCTGATTTACAGGAAAATGCACATTTGCAAATATAAATATGCTTAAAAGCACAGGCTCTACTCTTCCCCATTTGTCACTTTTCCTGCTAGACAGAATTAACAGTGATTTGGACTCAGTGTTAATGAATGCCGAAAGCAACTTGGCATTCTCTTACAGAGGACCTCCGTAAACTGCAGCTGAGCAAAATAAGACAATCTTCTTATCGTGTGTAAGAGCTCAATTAAATCATCATTTTAATGTAATCCTGTTTAGTAGCTCTCATGATTTCTGTTCTGATGCTAGTGATGTTAATGTCTGAAAAAAACAAGGAAGCAAAAATACAGAGGTAGAAGGGAACGACAGGAAAATGCAGCTTCTGTTTCATTGAATATCATTTGATGGGGGGGGAGGGGGAAATCAACCAAAGAACCCAAAACCCAGAAGCATGGAAAAAGCTTACAGCGGAACATAAAACCCAAACAGTTTTTCTGGACCCCAATCCATTCTGACAAACACGATACGATTCATGCATTGAGAAAGACTGCTCTAACCAAAGACTTTCAAGCAATTTTCAAAACTTTGCCTGCTGCCAACTGCAATACTTACTTAGGGGTAAACACCTTGCTAAAGAAATCAATGATTATTATGACAAACATTCAAAAAAAAAAAAAACCACCANNAAAAAAAAAAAAAACCACCACACACAAGAGGGCTATAGGAACACCCCTGAAATGCACATAGTTCTTTATACATGAACGACTAATCTCCCAAAGTACTATGTAAATTGGCTAAGCTTAAAAGTTGCATTTAAAATTATCCTCAATATCCATTACAAAAAGAAAGGCGCCTACCCACTGATAAATTAGCAATTGTAATACGGGACTGTGAAAGCTAAAGGTAAATTGATTATGTTGTACCTAATTTTCTCTTTATTTTAATCCAAAACTCTCCAAATTGCAAGAAATAAAAGTACAGGCAAGAGGGTGAGCAAAAAGCTTGACTGCCATATAAAACATCTAAAAATAGTATTTCAGTATATTTCCATACGCTGGAAGTAGCAGTGAATATCATCTATATAAATCTATTCCTAGCAGAGGTTTTCAGCAGCATCCAAGACTTGAGAATCAATTGTAAATTTGTATTTTAGAATAATCAATAAGAAAAAGCACAAGTCACGCTTACACAATATGCAGCATTTAGGAGGAAGATCAGCCATGCATCATCTCATACAAAATATATAGAGGCATTACTATAAACCAAATATTTTTAATCTTATGGGATTTATTTGGGAAGAACTTCAAAAACTTCTTTTAGAGTATCACTTTAACAGTTTTGTCAGTGATGTAGGACATCGCCAAGCCTGTGGGTCCAGAATACATATGACTGATCTGGCTGGTCCTGATGCCTCCATGGCCATAGATGGCATCTACACACACAAAAAGGAGGGTTCACCTCACCCAGATCGCTGTGATGTGCAAACACCTTCAGCAGGTGAAAAGCAGTATTGAAATATCAATGCATAACCTATCTTCAGATGAATGAGCTGTCAGTACGAGTAAAAAAAGCAGGTTCATAATCACACCAGACCACACAGGAAAAGCTGTAGGCTCCTTTGCCAAGAACACCTTGGGAGCAGGTCATCTTGCCCAAGGCACGAGGACCCTCCAAACTCGGATCTGTGTTGTCAGGTCTCACTGAAGTGGCTGTTACAGTTTCAACACTTGACCTGGACCCCATGGGAATAGGTGACAGACGTCACATTTTCAAGGGTGAAGAGATGCTAGTGTATACTCAGGAAGGGCAACAGCGGAATAACTTGGGTGGGAGGAACTGATGGCCAACTCATTAGTGTTCCTCTTGCTTGCGAGCAAGATTGATAAATGGGGTATCAACTGCAACCCCTACTGGGATATCAAAATGCCATCCAGAGGGACCTGGACAGGCTCGAGAAGTGGGGCCATGTGAACCTCAAGAGGTTCAACAAGGCCAAGTACAGGGTCCTGCACCTGGGTCGGGGTAACCCTGGTATCAATACAGGCTGGGGTATGAAGGGATTGAGGGTAGCCCTGCTGAGAAGGACTTGGGGGTACTGGTGAATGAAAAGCTGGACACGAGCCAACAATGTGCTTGCAGCCCAGAGGGCCAACCATATCCCGGGTTGCATCAAAAGCCACGTGGCCAGCAGGTAAAGGGAGGTGATTCTGCCCCTCTACTCTGCTCTCATAAGACCCCACCTGGAGTACTGCATCCAGCTCTGGAGCCCCCAACATAAGAAGGACATGGACCTCTTGAAGCGGGTCCAGAGGAGGACCACGAAGATTATCAGAGGGCTGAAGCACCTCTCCTATGAGGACAGGCTGAGAGAGATGGGGTTGTTCAGCCGGGAGAAGAGAAGGCCTTTCAGTGTTTAAAGGGGGCCTACAGGAAAGATAGGGACAAACTTTTTAGCAGGACCTGTTGCGATAGGACAAGGGGTAATGGCTTTAAACTAAAAGAGGGAAGAATTAGGCTAGATGTAAGGGAAGAAATTTTTTTACAATGAGGGTGGTGAGACACTGGCACAGGTTGCTCAGAGAAGTTGTGGAAGCTCCATCCCTGGAGGCTGGATGGGGCTTTGAGCAACCTGGTCTAGTGGGAGGTGTCCCTGCCTATGGCAGGGTGGTTGGACTACATGACCTTTAAAGGTCCCTTCCAACCCAAGCTATTCTATGATTCTATGATCAAAAGCATTTAAACCATGAGGGAACATTATACAGACCCTGACCGAGTATCTCATACCAAGAAAAGAAAGAAAAAAGGAGGTTTTCTCCTTCTCTGTTTCTGGGTTAGGTCAATTACTATCAGATTTCTGTGATGATCCCAAGAAATGATTGCATCTCTAACAAAACTTCCACCAGCATCAGAACTCAGCTAAGCGAAATAGTCTTACTGTAATGCCAGTTTGTCTTCCAGGTTTCAAAGCAGCACTGCATTCAGCCAAAAACCTTTCTAAACAATTCCCCCTGCAAACTATCCCTACGAGACCCAAATTACTGCACAGCCACCAGGAAGGTGAATACGAGATGAAATATGAGCAGGGACCTGCCACAAGCAGACACAGTCAATTATTTAAAGAAAGTGCCTACCCATGAAGCTCACCATGGAGAGTCTATGCAATATGGAATCACATCCAATTAGACACAGATCAGATCCCGGTTAAACAAGAAGGGAAAGAATAATCAGAAAATGTTGAAGTGGTACCTCAGGCT